>MU278675.1:0-27186 GCA_022385745.1 Cubamyces sp. BRFM 1775 | reverse complement strand
AGTCGCCGACACATGCAGCCCACGACAAGCGCTGCTCAATATTGACTAGGACTAAGGCTAGCGTCGTTCCAGAGAAAGCGCGTTCTACGATGCCTCTGTGTGCGTCAATGAACCGGCGGGCTTCATCCTCCGACTTGAGCTCTTCGGGGTGGGGACAGATCCGCTTCAGCTCACTCCCAAGAAAGTGGTCGAGTTTCAGAATCTCTTTTCGGATCAATTTGTTCACCTCCGCCTCGTGTTGGTTGAGATTGGTACGATCAAGACGGCCGCCAACGCCCTCGACGTATGCGCGCAGTTTCTTGCGAATGTACGTGGGTAGCGCTCTCGACGTACACGTCGCAGTCTGAGGGCCGGAATGACCTGTGGCGAAAGTCAGCAGCAACTTCAACCGTGCGATACTATGCTTGGAAGTACTACCGTCTAGAACAGCTAGAAAGAGCCATTCCTGGCCACAGACATCCCACTTCTCCGTGACTACTCGATCCTGGTTGTCCTTCCACTCGCGTGGCTGGAATGAAACAGAGTGAACGGTCTCGAAGGGGCCCTTGCTCTGAAAGCAATTCTTGTAGATCGTTTGGCGCACATGAGCGTCCCCGAGTTCGTTCATATTAGCACGAGGTGGTTGGAATCAGAAATTCGATATCCGAACCTGCCTCAACCCGCCTGCTTAAATCACTAGCACGAACATTGGCGCCCGACTAGCTAGTCTTCCCGCGCTAAGCGCTAAGTGGTTACTGAAGCAGGAAGAGTAAGCCTTATCAGGGAATAGTGTGTACCATGTACATCCTAAGTAGTTGATCGCCCCGGGTGTTAAGTAGACACGTGTTTAAATGTCGCCCACGATCGACATCGGGGCGAGCGCTGAGTCTGATGCTTTGAACTTCCACTCACCTTCAGCCACCTCCAGTGAACGCTCAAGCAGCCGTCCACAGGTCTTCAAGTGGATTGCACAAGCTACAGACCCTTCGTCACACATACTCAGCTAGTACAACGACAGGGAATGTCCGCACCCCCGCCGCCGACCCCAAAACACCTCATCCGCAGCCACGCCGCGCAGGTGAACGTGCTGCACATCTCGGCCGACAACGAGCGCGTCTACTCGGGGGACGCCGCGGGCGCGGTCGTCGTCACCTCCACGCGCACCCTGCGCGCGATCGCGTCGTGGAAGGCGCACGCGGACGGTCTGCTGGGCGTGCAGGAGTGGGAGGGCCGTGTTATTACGTCCGTTCGCGCTTCTTCTGACCTTTCTGGGCTTTTGTTGACATGGATGTCTGTTGATGTAGGCATGGGCGAGATAATAAGCTGCACGTATGGGGTGGAGTGAGCGAGCCTGTGCGCACGCTAGGAAGCTCCGCTGCGCTCCCAGGACTGCAGACGCCAGCGTTGTGCTACTCCCTAGACGTCAACGCGTTGAATTATTGTCGGTTCTCGCTTGTGCCCCTCGTGGAGGGTGCGCGAACAGAGGAACGGCAGGCGTTGCTTGCGGTGCCAAACTTGGTCGAATCTGCGTATGTGCGTACGTTCTGCGTCGCGGAGTGACCTTTCCGAGATACTGGTGGTAACAATGTGCGGCAGGCCGACATTTGGGCTTTGCCCGGCAAGCAGAGACTGCACGCTGCTATCGGGAAGCAGAGACAAGATGCACCCGCCTTAGACGGGCGCGGCGTGCCTAACGCGGTTGGTAAGTCGACCGCTCCAACCTTGTATCTACGTGGATGACAGGTCTGATGATGCGCTACAGGCATTATAATGTCTATGCATCTCTCGTCGATCCCGCACCCGAATGTACCTGAACGTACGCGTCTGCGGCTTCTATGTGGGTACGAGAACGGGAGTGCGACGATGTGGGGGTATACGCGCGATGACAAGGAAGTCTCGATCGAGGGCATGGGCTGGGAGTCCTTGTGGACAGTGCGACTTCATGTCGAGTCCGGTGGGTATTATATATGTACTGGTACCCATCCGTCTCCGACTGCTCATATCGTGTTTGCAGTAATGGCGATGACCGTGTCCCCAGACGGGTCGTTCGCGCTCTCGGTCTCTGCTGACCACCTCGTTGGCCGGTACAACATTCATGTAAGTTCATCTGACCGACAGACACGTACGTGCACATGCTGACGATCGCACAGGAGCTCGAGTCTGTAGCGGATGCGAAAGATGCGTGCACGGTGTTCAAGACGAAGCATCCGGGTAACGGCTCAATTGCCATCAGAGACGACGGGCGGATATGCGCCATTGGAGGGTGGGATGGCAGGTGCGTAGCAATATCCGCTGCTCGGGCCAATATATAGCTGATCCTTGAACATGTCTAGGATACGACTGTACTCTACAAAGACGTTCAAGCCACTCGGCACACTTTCATACCACAAGAAGAACTGCCAATGCCTCGCATTCGCACACTTACGACCACAGCCTTTCCTCACAGCGCCATCGTCTCCAGACGGAGATGCCGCCGAAGAGGATGACGAGGACGAGATGACGGAAGGGGAGAAGTCGGAGCGAACCCGGTGGTTGGTATCTGGCGGGCAAGATAGCAGAGTCGCCATATGGTCTCTAATGCATTTCGGCAAATCGTGATACATCGATGGTCATGTGGGGGTTCAGGTTGGTTACCGACGGCGGACGACTCGGATGCTTGCCGCATTAGCACGATGCTTCCTAGTGCGTTCTGATCCACTTCTGGCAGTACTTGGGAGGGAAAAAGCATGTCCCAGGGAGGATTCGAGCCTCCGTCTTCACGGTATTGTGTTTCCACAACGTGATGATCTAACCACTAATCGACAAGGACGCTGCGTTGAAGCTTTTGCCGCTATACACGATGCGCACCAGAGGATTTACGGGAGGCGCCGAAGGAATCGGGGATCTGCAGGAAAATGCCCACGATCTCGATCGGGGTTCTAGCGAAACGCTAAAAGGTTAGGGCGGATATGGCAGCCACCGCTCGCAGCCGCTTTGGTCCTCGCAGATGGTGGCGGGCGGGACGAGCCTTGCACAGGTTTGCAGACCGCACGGTTCTACGGACATAGCTCGTCCTGAGCTGCCCGAACGATCGACTCGCAATTTTCCTCACACTCTCCCTCCTGAGTCCAGCCCAATATGAACAACAACAAGCCCGTCGTCGCCGGGCCCCGACACCGCAACAGGTACGCTCGCCGCCTCTGCCTCTCTCCCCGCCCCGCCGGGACTCGTCTACACTCCCTCGCTGCACCGGCAGGCTGACCATGTCCCTCTACTCGTTGCCCCTCAAGAAGTCGGCGATCACGCTCAACCTCCCGCCTACCCTGTATGTCGCCGGGGCACCAGTAGAGGGCGAGCTCGAGCTCGACTACCAACTCTTGCTCGAAGACGAGATCGACAGGATCGTCGTGGGACTTGAGGGGACTATTCATACGTGAGCAACCTCCGGTCGTGATTGATTGTTGCGCACGTCGCTGACATCCCCGCAGCAAGAACCGGATGGGCGCACAGGTCGAGTCTTTCAAGATTGGCACCAATGACTTCCTCAGGACATCGTCGACGCTCTGGGTGCGAGGACGGAGTACCCCACCGGAAGGGGACCGTATCCTCCGCATCCCATTCTCCATCCCTATACCCGCCGACTCCCCACCCTCATTTGGTTTTGAGAGCTACATGAACGTCGCCTATGTCCGCTACGCCGTCGAGATAATCGGGATGCGGACAGGCACCTTCGCCGTCGACCGGACCATCAAGGTGCCCATCCTCGTCGTCGCGCCCGACCCGCTAGGGAGCGCCCTCCGGACGGAGCTCAAGCTCGGGTGGCCCGGCGACTGGGGCAGGGTCAAAGCGGAGAACCGGATCCGGAAGATGCCCTGGGGCGACTATTCCACCGTCAAGATGGAGGTATGCCCTCAAAACGCTGACCACATCCTCGCGTCTCGCGTGACACGTATTGACTGGATGACTGTTCCCAACAGCTGCTCGTACCACATCTCGATACCTTCCCGCTCTTCACGGAGGTGCCCTACAGCATCATCATCACCACCATCTCTGCGCCGACAAAGCGGAAGGGCGCGGCGCAGCCCACGAAGGACATCTTTCCGCCCGTGCCGCGCAGCGCGTCCGAGATTGACTTCGAGCTGCGGCGGCACGTGGACCTTCAGACACCATACTTTCCGTCGAACCCGGAGGAGTACGTCACGGACATTATCTCGAAGGCGCACGCGCCAGTACCACCCGTGGACGTGGAGATCACAGACTATGTCTGGCTGCCGGAAGAGGGGAAGGAGGACAGGGGGTGTTGGATGCAGGAGGCGACGTTCCACTCGAGCCTCGTCCTGCGATATACCCCAACGTTCCTCACGGAGGAAATCAAAATCAAGGTACGTAGCCTGTAGTCTTGGAGCTGCAGTAACACGCTCATGGGATGCTCTGCAGTATACGATGCACCTGAAGGTCGAATTTCCAGGGATGGGCAACGTCCTGCGCATCGAGTTCCCGATAAACATTGGCTCTGGGATAGAGTCGCCCATTCCGATTGACGAGCAGGCTTTGTCACCCACCTCAGGCTCCATCGACGTCCCAGCGTGAGTATCCATCTGCCACCACCCCACTCCTTAACAACGCAACATACGTGCTGACCACCCCTATTCCCCCGCATCGCCAGGACGTACTGGGATCCGTCGAAATGGACCGACCAATGAACACCGAACGCGCGACCCAACGCCACATGCGTTCTCAGTCTTCTCTTTTCAACTTGCAAGTGTTGTTGTAATTGCAGATTTATCTCTGGCTACCCACACATCTCCCGTGTAATGCACTTGTACTAATAGCCCCGACCCAATCCGCTCCCTTGACCTGTCTAGCTGTCCATCTATCTACTAGTATCCGCACCGCACATCATAGTCCACGCGCCACAATACACAATACACTTTCCTGGCAATCTCACGTCGGGCCCTTCTTAATACGTACCGCACGTTACGAGAAATGTGACAGTAGGCGTGCATGCACGCACCACGTCTGTCCCCCTAGACGCAGGAGCGTTCAGCGCTGCAACGATGCAACGTCGAATGCTTAAACCTGAAACGCCCGACGGGACATGCGTACCGCATCAGTCGTCAGCAGCACGACGCAACGCAGCGGGCGACGCGCGCGTGCATCGGGGTAATACCAGGTCCAGGCACATCCGATCTATTGAGGCCTCTTCCTGCCAGGACCTGCCTTTATCAATACGACCAAACGCTCACCCCGACTCGATCAGGGCAGGTCAATCGGCAGCGTGGCGCCGCGGCGGTAGTATACGGTATCGTGTATATTCACCGCCGCGCCGTGGCTTGCGGCGAGCGCGCGACGATACGACAGCAGTTCCAATGGCTGTCACTATGGTCATGGCAGGTCGTCTATTGGCACATGTGGTTGGGCGATTATGGCGTATTCGGCGACATTGGACAAGCATGTGGATCGCGCCTCGAGCACCGAGGGGCTTGTTCAACGAAGAAGAGTATACATCCATACCCACACTGTACAAGCAGATGGCATGCGAATGTATCTATCACCAAGGACGCATGCAGTCGCGGTCCTGCCCAGATTCCGCACTCTTGCAATTGAACCGCGTGCTACCAACGTATATACCACAACCAGATCCGCTCCCGATTGAGTGTGATCCGTGGACACACCTCGTTCCGGCCCCCGTACGTACGCCATGTGCCCGTCCTCTCTAGGCTTTGGTCGGGTCGAGCCAGGTGAAGGGCTGTCAAACTTGTGAAGGGCCAAAGACAGGGGACGAGCACCGCGGAGACATCACCAATGCTAATTCATGGTGGTCATCTGGGTTCCCTGCGACATGGCACTACAGAGTCCGAGACGTGCCGGGTTCTCATGGGTACAATGCCTTCATTGCAAGGGGACTGCAGCTGGGAGTGGGACCGAGTGGGATCCAGAAGCTCAAGAGTTAATTGTAAGACAGGTGGTCGGAGCTCGGGTTCGGTCGGCGGGCTCGCGAATCGACTCGAACAGCCCACGTCAGGGATGGCATTTCCGTGGATCGATGCATACTTGAAAGCGCGGAGGGTTGGGGAACACCCGTGTTTGAGGCGCGGCCCAGGGACAAAAGCACAATAGTACGTGTGGATCTGGGCAGTAACGACAAGCTTTCGGAGCGTCCGACGCACCGGGAGCTGCAGGTGCGGTTCCGAGCTCAATGTCTGTTTTCCGGCCTCTTCCAACAGCGCGTAGGTTGGAAAGAAGTGGAAAGCGATGCCCGCTTGATTCCCTTTCTATGTCTGTTGTCCAGATGTGGTCCCATCAGACATCGGGAAGGGCACCACAAGACGTCCAGACGCAACGAATACGTTACGCAGACCACAATGTGATGATTTGCGAACATGATGGCTTGCCGACAACACGCGTAGTACCTTGTACCGAACGTATTGGACAGCGTTTCCGCGGGCTTCCGTCGACGTCTCAATGTTGGCATCCCGGGCACATGCTTGCAGCCCGTGCTGGGGCTGCGCTCAAAAGCCTCAACGACGCAATCTGAGTGCTATGGGAGCGTACGTTGGCCGGTCGCCAGCGGTCGCCGTCCCCCATGGCGGAGTTAGGCACAAGGTTCACCGCGACGCTTGCTTGGCGGGGTACCGCCACTGGCGAATCCTCCATAGAGCCGTCAAGCGCAAGGCGCAGGCAGCACCGCACCAGAGCAGCGTCGCTTAGGAAAGCGGTGGGGAATATGATCGTGTTGTGGGCGCATGCACGGAAGCGGCCGTCGGGCTGTGGCCCATACCGTCGTCATCCCACGCCGGTGGCGGAAGCTGCGGAGATGATACGCCCGTCGTCCGCGCGCAGCGCAATCAACGCATTGCATTGCTGGAGCGGTTTGGAGCATGCGCGATGCGCGACGGACGTGGACAAGTCACGCTTCAGCTGCGGTATTAATGGTGACTCATTGATGAAACCGTATAGAAATACATACAACAGTAAGCTCACAGACGTGGGAATGGGGTGGTGTCCAGGCACGCTCTAGAGAAGGGCTGCCTGCGGTGCCTCGAGCTCGTCGCAAAGCGCCACGACATTCCCGGCGCCGGCGTGGTCCACGGAGCGGCCAGCCGACGCATGGTGGCGGGGCGCGGATCAATGTGCGGTGGAAAGAGAGGAGTTCATCGACCGACGAGTTGCGCGTCTGCGATGGGATTCGCGTGAATCGTGACCTGCGCAAGGCACGAGAACGGAAGGTGAGCATGCGTTGCGGTCATCAGTTTAGCATACAGATGCCGGTGTGGCTGGCTACTGACGAGCCGTGGCCGTAGAGGCTCATATGACGAGAAAGGATTACGTACGTGAGTGGTCCGAATCTCATTCAGCGGTCTATTTTTTGCATTGACGGGCACCTTTTCCATTGAGTCGAGAGTGTCGCCGCCATCGATAACCTGTATGACATGGAGGCTTGGTCGGTACGATAGCCACAAGAGACAGCCGAGATACATGTACATGCCTTGCCGAATATCGTGTACTTGCCGTCGAGATGGGGCTGCTTGGCGTAGGTTATGAAGAACTGCGACTTATTCGTATCAGGGCCCGAGTTCGCCATGGCGAGGATGCCACGGTTGTTGAACTGTCAGGAGGGAGCCATGTCAGCGGACCGGCTTCGTTCATTAACTATTGACGAGGATGGACGGCGTATCACCTTGAGCGTGGAGCGGATTTCGTCCGGAAAGGGCTTGCCCCAAATGCTCTGGCCACCCTTGCCAGAACCTGATGGGTCTCCTGTCTGTATCATGAACCCTTTGATGTTTCGATGCCAGAGACAGTTATCATAGTATCCTGATGCGCATAGCGCGAGGAAGTTCTGGGGTGGGAACGGGGAACGCAGATGAGGTAAGTAGATCGACGGGGCAACGGGGAGCAATGTCGCGCACCTCGGCGGTTTTGGGAACCGCCTCGCAGAATATTTCGACCTAATGGATGATAATCCGCCGGGGTTCATCAGACCTGAGAAAAAGAGGGCACATGGGAAGGCGTACTTTGATGTCACCGTGCGTGGTGTGGAATGTGACTGACTAGATAACATCAGAAGATGATTCGGGTGATACTGGGAGCTGGCGTTTGCTGCGCACCATAGCAGCAAGACTGGCTGGGACGGGTGGTAGGAGAGGAAGAGAGGCGAGGAGGAGTGGCAGGACAGAGGCTGCGATCGACAGCGCCCGACTTTACGCACGCCTAATCGGGGCAGGGACGGGCCGCGGAGGCGAAGTGGCCGGCGGAGGGCCGGAGGAGAGGGAGAGATGCCGGCGGAGGGCGGGACGAGGGCCGGGATGTGATTGAACGGCCGGAGGATTGACATGGGACGGACGGAGGAGTGCTTCTTCGCCATTGCCCATCCTGGCTCTTCACTGCCTTCTGTCATCAGCGCGCGTTCAGCCATGAACTCTATAAATCCATCCAGTCTTCTTCTCGCTCCTCTCCTCTTCCCCCTCCGACGAACACCAACCTCGCGATCCTCCCGACGGCCACGAGCCCCCTCTCTCCTTCCCCCTCCCGACGCCTCCCGCCAAGCGGACTCCCTACCATGATCTCGACCTCAAGGCCGCCCTCAATCAACAGCGTCGGTGCAGATGGCGATCCCTTCTCCGCCCTCCTCAGGCCACCCGCTTCCGAAACCGAACACGAACGCGTCGCCCGTCTTCAGCGTGAAGCAGATGCCAAACGCATCAGCGACAGCATCGACGAGGAGCTCAAGGCCGAACGGGAGCGCCTGAGAAAGAGCAAGCAGGATATCAGGGTGAGTCTCACGCCCTCCCTCCTCGCCCGGATGCCACGGACGATTGTGATATCCGGGTCATGTCAACGCCTGTCTGTACTATCCGAACGGCGCATATGTCTTGGTCTTGGCACCACGGTGCGAGTCGCGTGCTTGGAATAGTGATTGACCATCCTCTTGTAGCTGCTACTCCTCGGCCAGGCCGAATCCGGCAAGTCCACGCTTCAGAAGCAGTTCCAGCTTCTGTACAACCCTACCGGCCTTGACGACGAGCGTCTATCCTGGAGGACAGTCATCTACTTCAACATTGCGCGCCCGATCTCCCGTATCCTTGACGCCCTCGATGCATTTGGAGATGCTGACGACGACGACGATCTATCCGAGGGAAACTACGCAGCTCAAGACATCTTGTCAGCTTCGGGGCTACCTGTCGCGAGTGGTAGTTCCGATATCCCTGCAGATGAGAAGTCGCTATCTCCTTCTCAGCTCAGCCTTGAACGACAGGTCTCTGCGTTCCGTTCTCGCTTGGCCTCCCTTCTTACCGCGGAGACAACGCTGGCAGACCGTCTCTCTGGTGGTGTCGATGTTTCCGGCTCCGGTAGAGGCAGTGTCTTCGTCCGCTCTGGTTGGCAAGCTCGGAGTCTCGGCCTTCCGTTTGGGAGGGGCCGAGAGCGCACCAGTAGCGGCGGTCGTTTCAGCTTCTCTGGTCGTCACTCTGGCGATAACCAGAAGGGCAACGACGTGGAGCTCAGGTCACGTCGCGCGGAGACCGACGAAGACAAGCTCGTACAAGAAGTGGCTGCGATTCTCAGCTCCTGTCAGAAAGATATCAGAGAATTGTGGTCCTTGCCCGCAGTCAAAAAGCTCCGCGACCGCAGGCGGCTCAAGTTGGAGGAGTGGGCTGAATAGTGAGCTTCCCTTCTCTATGTCTCCCGTGCCATAAGATCTGATGTCAGCGCAGTTTCTTGAACAATATTGAGCGTGTTTCCGCTGCGGGGTATATTCCCAGCACTGGCAAGTAGATTCCACCATACGTTCGTGATGTCAATCTGACTAGATCTCGTCTTCAGAGGACATCCTCCACGCACGGATTCAGACTATGGGTGTTGCGGAACACGTCTTCGATATGTCCGTTCACGGTCGCAACGTACGGTGGCATCTTTACGACGTTGGCGGTGCTCGCGGCCAACGGCACACGTGGATACCCTACTTTGATGATGCGTACGTGTCGTCCGCAGTCTACTTGCGTCCGATGCTCACAATCTACCTCAGTACTGCTATCATCTTCTTGGCGCCAGTCAGCGCATTTGACCAAGTATGTCCTTGCATCATTGACCATCCACTCGAACTTCACTCAACGCACGTACGGCTTCTAGTATTTAGACGAAGACCCGCGGACGAACAGGATAGATGACTCCCTTCAATTGTTCAAGCAAATCTGCTCGAATGCTCTCTTGAAGCGAGCCCATCTTGTTCTCTTCCTCAGTATGTCATTCATTGGATCTTCATTGGACGTTACTAAATGTGCCTTCGACAGATAAAACCGATGTGTTGAAAGCGAAGCTCAATGCCGGAGTCAAGGTCAACAAGTAGTGAGTAACCAACGGAAGTGCTGCGTCGAGTATACGAATTAACCTCAGACTTCAGTATCACCTCGTACGGCGATCGCGCCAATGAGTACGACACGGTTGTCGCGTACTTCAAGGCACACTTCACTCAAGTCCACCGGAGGAACAACGAGAACAACCGCGTGCTTTTCACTCACCTCACAAGTGCGGTGGTACGTTACACGCCCCAATTCACAACGTTGCATCACTAATTCCTGCGAGTAGAATACCAAAGCCATGCAGAGCATCATCACCGATGTCCGGGACTCCATCTTCCGTGGCTACCTCAAATCCGCCGCACTCGTCTGAATGAACTTTACCTCCTCACGCCCTCGCTACGATAACATTATTGACTCAGCCCCTGCATTTGCATCACTGGATCTGGTCGCACGACCCTCGACACCTCTGTATTATACTACAACGACGCTCTTTAATGGCTCTGGCATCGCTCTCGCTCGCTACCCTTGACGTTCTTCCCCCATCTTCCCGTCATCGCTGATGTCGACCATCATCCCCTTCCTCTCCCCCATTTTGACTCTCCCTTGACCCTCTTTCCTGGGTTATGTATCACCTATCCTAGATATCCTCACGGACGGCTCGATGTCTATGTCTTGTCATTTCTTCCGGTGTTGAGTACCACCACCATCCCCATTCCCCTCTCCATGTCAGCTGTACCTGTAGCGGCCTTGTAAAACATGTCGCCGCGATCGTTCTGTCACCATCGAACCGTTTCGAGCGTAACTGCGTGCATGCCAACCACGGACCACAAGACCTGTAAGGATGGGACCGCGACTGTTACCGTCAATCGGCCGGGAGCTTCTCATCACAGCGGAGAAGCTGGAGCCCGTCTCCCGATATCTGTCGGTGAGGGTACCGCGGCCTTCGGTCGCCACCTCCAGACGTGATGCTTGATGCTGGGAGCCTCCAGTCCTTCAAGCTTCAGCGTTGGTTGAGCGGCTGGTTCGTTCGTCGTTGTAGGAAACCTGTAGCAGAACATACAGGGTTACGTCGCGTCGTTGCGTAATCCCGAGCGTGCATGAACACGCTTCTTCCGAGTCCGAATTGCCCATGGTCGATTGTCAGTCGTGTCGTGTCTGTACAGATCCTGTTACTTCTGCATCCGGCGAGCTCTGCGTCCCAGCCTTCCCACTTCTAGTTTCAGCCCCACTTCTCGCTTCTCGCATCCCGCTTCCAAACCCCAGTAATCTCGAGACCGTTTCCGTGCCCACACATCCGTTCCAAAGAGGGCAGGTCGGGAGCGGCAGGCCGAGCGAGCTCTCACCGCTTGATGAAGCCGACGAGCTCCTTCTGGAGCTCGCGCTGCCGGCGCGCCTTCTCGAGATCGTCGATGCTGCGGAGGTCGAAGACGACGTCGCGCGTCTTCCCGAAGTAGACCTGGGTGGGAGACCATCAGCATTTGCGTGCGTGCCAAAGAGGGGGTGGGTAAAGGGAGAAGAGGAAGGAGAAGAGGGAGATTGGCGGCCCTGGAAACATGGTGACGAAGGCGAGGTATTTCTAGGCACAATAAGCAGGAAGAGTAGGGCGCAAACGAAGGGCGCAAGCGATGGGAAAATGGACGGCAGGAAGATGGAAGAACAAAGGCTAAGCAATGGGCGCAGGGATTGGCGGCGGTGAAAGAAATATAGCAGATAGGTAGGCAGAGCAGCCGCGCACGTACCTCCTGGAGCAAGTTGCGCATCTTGATCTCCATCTCCTCGATCATGCGGCCCGTGTTCGCGATGTGCGAGGACGAGTCCTGGAGCGGGAAGTCCTGCTCCGTCTGGCGCGTCATGCTCCCGCTGAGCGTGACCTCGCCCTCGCGCTTCGCGTCGCCCCCGTTCGCGCCGGTCTTGTCGCCGCCGAGGCCCTTCGCAGCGGCGACGGAGTCCTCCTTGGAGGCGCGCGCGCCGGCGGAGCGGTCGACCATCTGGAGCATGATGGTGGAGGTGAGCTTGTAGTGCGCTTGTCGCCCCCGCTCGGCCGCTTCGAAGACGTGGATGGAGTCCCAGGAACCGGATGGCTCACCGGGCGCAGATGCGTTCAGCGCTACGAACAAAGATGAGCGGAAGCGAGACGCGTAAGGTGCGAATGCTTACTCTTCTTGAGCAGTACTACCCCAGCGAAACCTCCGTCATCGAGGTCCCAGAGGAAGACGGAGGACACTCCTCCTTCGTAGTACCTATGACAATGGGAGACGGCTGTTCAGTTTGACGCGTCTTTGTAATTTGGCGGGGTGACCATAATGACCTACATTTCACGGTAAGTATCGAACGCTTCGTTTGCCGTGATCTCGAGTTTGCGAAGCTTGGGAGAAGGAACAGTCCCGTCTTCTAGTGGAGGGTCGTACTCATTCGACCACGGGGACCTGACCGAAGAGATGGGCAATCAGCAATGAGCCAGCTCCTTCTTCCATCGTATCCTAGGCATTCCCCCGGCGTGCGTGTCGTTCGAAGACCATAGCCTTATACGTACCTATAGCTATCTCCGTCACGGTTGTAGTCGCATGCAAGGTACTCCTTCCCCGTCGCGCGATCCGTCATGACCTTCAGTGGCTGGTCGACACTGCCCAGCAGGTCCTCCGCGTAGTCCGGGCACATCGCGACCAGCGACGCGACGTTCTCCTCTACATGCGTAGGGGGAAGCCTACGCATGAGGTCCAGCATAGAATCGACGAGGTCACCCATGGTCGAAGAGTATTGAGAGGTGGAAGGTGTTCGGCTAGTGAGTCCTGCTTAGGATATCGAGTATGCGGTGAGATTGTGTGCGCGCCCTGGCCCTCGCGATCCTTCGGTAGACGCGTCGGTCACAAAAGGCCACTTAGGGTGTGTATGCCACAGACGAAGAGGTGTAGACAGGCGGTATCAGTTTAGACGGGACAGAGCGGAGTGCAGCGTGCGCAGTTACAAGGTGGTGGCAAGCTTGATCGCACTTGATCTACATCGTTCAGAAGCGCCCATGAATCCAATACACTATGTAGTGCAGGGAATTGAATCACTTAGTACTCAGTACCGAAGCTGCTTCAGCACGAATGCTGAGTGAACTGAGACCTGCACTCCGTCTGCGAAGTACAGTGCTACATCTTCGTCTTCAAGTAGTGATACAACAATTGGATTCTACAGCTTCTCTTCAAATTCAGTACCCTCCACTCGGTCAGACGCAGGCGCGGGTGCATCCTTCGTTTTGTCGGACACACGACCTTCTGCGCCTTCGTCTCGTAGGTTCTTTGCGTTCGCGATCTCCATGACGTTGAACTTCTGAAGCTTGTAGTAGTCCTTCACGACACTGATGCCGCAGACGCTCTGTGATACCACCAAGTTAACCGATCGGGACATTATGAGGGAACCGCGTGCGACCCTGGACGCACCTTGAAGACCTCGACAAGAATGAAGAGCTCCGGGTTGTCCAAGGAGACGGTATGACCCTCGGGAACGCACTTTGCCAGCTCGGGTATGAGCTTGTCGCGCGTAAGCGTATTGTGGTTGCGCATGCGCAGCTCAATCTTGTACTGTGCCAATGTAAGCGGCTGGATTTTTGCGATAGAGCAACCGACGTACAGTGAACTTCTTATTTGGTTCTTCGGCAAGGGCTGCCTTGACGATGCGACTGCATAGAGACTGTATCTCTGAGATGTTCGCGACACAACTCCCGGATACCGGAGTCATGCGCTGCGAGAACCTGTATGCGGGGAAGGTCAACATGGTTGGATCCCATGTCGCGCCTTGCCTACATACCTTGTTTGCGTCGCGCCTGTCTTCATTATGTTCTCGATATGTGTCGTGACGAGCTTGACCGGATCCACGGGCGGCTTACAGGAGATGAAGACCACTGCGGACACTGGTCAATGGATGGATACAAGTTTGGTGGCATACCAACATACCACAAGGTGTGTTCGTTAGGCAATTAGCTGTAGGAGAGTGAGAACTAGCGCATAGTAGAGATCTCGAGGACCTACCGAACCTTGTCTCTTTCCTGGGTCTCTTCATGGATGCGACCTCCTTGGCAATCTGCTTTTCCAGGTCGTCGGCCCCACCATCTTCCTCGTCCGACGCCCCCTGCGCATCAGCGTCTTCAGCACCATCCGTTGGCCACAGCTGGTTTGCAAGCTGTGCGCACCGACAGCCTGCGTAAGCACGGCACAGGCGATACACTCTGGATAGACGCACCGACTCAAATAGGTCGTAGAGCTCCCCTACGGTTTGCTTCTCCTTTCCCTTGACGCACGTTACCCATACTCCTGGGCCGTCTATCTGTCTCTGCCCCCAGATAGGAGTGCCATCCTAGATAATACGTCAGATTTCCGTTCATATAGGAGAAATGATACTGGGATGCTAACCGGTCTGAACCTCCGTCTACTCCTGTCTCTCCCGTCCGTCTTCCGCTTGTTCTCAGCCATTAGTTTCACTGACAGATTGGCTTTCCGGTAATCAGCGATTTGTAACGCTCTCCGCGCCAGTCGAACGCCCGAATGAGTGCGCTTGGTAGAGATAGACAAGCGGAACTGGGGTTTTGCAAGGCTCGTCGATCACTTGAAGTTACAGAGCCACATATAAGCGCTCACTATACTTTCTTCGTCCGAGTTTGGCAGGTCAGTAAGTTCAGGCTCGTTTCACACTTGCTTGCTTGGGGTGCGAAGGGACTCTGGATTTGGACATAGTTCTCGCAAAACAGAAGCTGAGAATATAATGGGGTAGTAGTATGCAACGGCCCGGATCCAAAAATCGTACTGGTGAGCTATACATTCAACATCGCCGGGCCACTTGGACATAAGCCGAGGTTGAGACACGTCGAAACACGCAGTGCAGACAGTGGATGCATCTTATGTAGAATACATACATTCCTGAGACTAATTCTACACCTTCCCTGGCTATTCAGCCTGCCTGTTTGTCACCGTTCTGTCTACCATGTTATGACTGCACATCATACTCTTCTTCTACTGCATGCAGGAAATCGAGCATCTGAAACAGAATCATGGCCATCGTGGTGAGTATATTGTTAGAGCTGCGCAAGTGGGAGATCTTACTAGTTTATGCCGTTTTTCTGCGAGCTTCTTTCCGGGCTCCGTCTTGAGGCGGTCTTTGATGTGCAGCAGCTTGTCATGGAAATGTTGAATCGCAGATGACTCGTGGGCCGGGTCGCCGTCAGGCGTGTGCAGCGCACTGTGATCGGGCTCAACTAAATCATGTAAGTACTCTGGAATGGCGTTATGGCGTACTGATTTGTCGCCGCACTATAAGCAGCACAACGCAAAATTCCTACGCGATATCAGCGTCAGCAAGTGTCTCATACAACACACGCAAATGGCCTACCGAAAGCGCCAATAGCGTCCAGGCGGTCAGCGTCTTGAACGCAATGCAAATCAATACAGCTCCGATACCAATCGTCAATCTTGCCAGCAGCGATGAGTTTCTTCTCCGTACTCCAAGATACGTTCTCGACGATGCGCGCAATGAGACGCGCGCGACCGTCTTGGACGAGGTCAAGGCCGCTTTCCGAGGCAGCTTTCTCAAAGAACGGACGGAAGAACGCGTACGGATCCGCTGCTTCTTCAGCGGACACGTACTTCTTGTCCAGAACATCGTGGAGGAGGGCGGCAAGCTCGACTACTAGGAGATCGGGTCTCTTATCCTCCGGGAGCGTATCAGATACGGTACGAGCAAGCTGCAGGGCCGTCTTCCTGACACGTTGCACTGTGCGACAGTATTCGATTTTGGATGAGCGCGTTTGATGGTATGGTGGCACTGACCATGGAACGCGTCGTGAGAGGGGTCGTATCTTGCCATAGTCTTCACCATGAGTTCCTCAGCCGCCGCGACGATGATAGCCTCTTCTTTGCTCGGGTATTCTGCAGCCATTGCACGATGGTCTAACGTCAGAAACGCGAGATGCTGGTGGTATATAATCGAGAAAAAAGAATGAAACGCCAAGTCACAGTGGCACGCGCGCGCGCGTCTCACTCACCGGTACCCGTCTCGTACATATGGGCGCCAGATACGCGCTAATTAAGGCAAGCGCCCAGTCGCGCATGCCACCACACCGCCGTCGCCGTCGATCGGTCGACCAGTAACTGTTAAGTCTTGCCACCATGCCCCGCCTGCTGCAGTCGTGCCGTCGGAACCTCCTCCTCATCGTGCTCGCGGCAAGTCTCGCAGTGGGAACGGCTGCCGTGCTTGAGAGCGAAAAGGGCTCTTTAGTCGTGTCGGTGCGTCTCTCCTTTCCCGAGCCGGGGAGTGAATTGGGCGCGTTCGCACGTGTGCCCTGCAGTGCGAACGCTACTCTTCCTCCCACTCTGTTGTCCGCACTGCGCTTACCTGTATTGACACGACGCTCCTCCAATCTACTGCTGTGCAATCCTCGTGCAGGACGCCGACATCCAAGCATGCAAGCCGGTGCAACAGCTGAGCGCGCTCAAGGAGGAGCTTGAGGCCGCGCAGTCGCCCATCATGCGGCAGGTCTTCTCGTGGCTCTTCCCCTTCGGTCCTGGGTGGAACTCTGGTGCGTCGCCAACGCAGCAATTAGGACGAACGTGCAGTGGATCGAGGGCTCGGGTGCTGATGTATCTTCACCAGTCCTTGGAACGTTCTATATATCCTCGTTCGTACCGCTCTCTCACCCCCTCGCAATGCCGATCCCAACACTAATGATTCGCGTCGACGATGTCGCGTCTCCCTCCTTATGTGCAGAGTGCCGAACTTCATCCTCGCGTTCATCCCCGCGCAGATCAACCCGAACACATTGAACACCATGACGGCCTTTGCGGTGCGTACCTTTGCGAGGCCGACGATACGCCGGCCGTATTCTATCGGTCGAGGAAAGCCGCGTCTGATAGCGTTGCTCGGACTTCCATCGTGCAACAGACCGGTGGCCTCCTGTCCGACGTCTTCCTCCACCTCGTCCCGCACTCGTTCATGGGTGAGCACCAGGACGGCGGCGTGCACTTCGTCATGGTGGAGGAGAAGCGCAACATTCTGATCGGGTACGGTGCGACGTCTCTGATCATGCGCACGGCGGAAAGTTGAGAACGTTCGCCTCCCATGGACAGGCTGGGCATCTTCGTCGGCTTCGCGTCGTTCTTCATCATGGAAAAGACACTGCGAGTACTCGGTGGGGGCGAAGACGGCGCGGGCCATTCCCACAGCCACTCGCATTCTCACAGCAGCGAGCCTGTCGCCGCTCAAGCTAATGGTCATTCGACCGCTGTGTCCGCCGCTGGGAGCACGAATGGCCTCAAGTCCCGCGGATCCGACAAAACAGGATCACATGAGTCTAATGGAACTGATGTCGCCGAGGCGAACGACAAACCCGTCGCACAGACGTCGAAGCTCTCAGCGTACCTGAACCTGTTTGGCGACTTCGTGCACAATATGTAAGCGTCTGTACTCCGTTCGCTAGTTCCATTCTCGCTGACCGCACTCCGCCTGGTTCTCATCCGCTGCCTTCCCTCGCTCTTCGCAGAACCGATGGCCTCGCGTACGTCGCATCAGCCAAGTCGTGGCGGCCCACGTTCGTGTTGCTGAACCGCGCTCTTCTCACTGTGCTGCAGCATGGCCGCGTCCTTCTACTCTTCGCCGCTCATCGGGGCGACGACGACCCTCGCGTGCTTTGCGCACGAGATCCCCCATGAGATCGCCGACTACTCGATCCTCGTGCGGAGCGGTTTCACAAAAAAGCAGGCGATGCAGTCGCAATTCCTGACCGCTATCGGCGCCTTCGTACGTCCCGATTCGCCCTTGCTTCTTTCCGCTCTGGGTGTCACCGCGTGGGGGCCCCGCATCGCTACGGCTGCACACCGGTGACTCAGTTCGTCCCTGTGGGTACCACAACTGACATCTCCATTGTCCTTGGTTATGTCATGGTTAGGTCGGGTATGTGTTCTCCCCCTCAGCTCCTCCTGCGCCCGTACGCTCCGCGCTGACGTTGGGGCGTGATATGGTAGCACGTTCATGGGGATTGGCATCCGGAACCTGTCTGCCGCTGCGGAGGTGGAGAGCCACGCCTCGGACCTGGCGGCCGCCATCCGGCAGACCGCCGCTGGGCTCCTGGGCACGACTGTGCAGCTTGCGGATCTCGTAAGGCGTCCTCCTCTAACTCCTGCCTGGCTTGGGCACGGCGTGGATGTGGTTGCGGATCGTGCTGAGCGTCGTGCTTGCGTTCCCTCAGGTGATCCCGTTTGTGGCGGGAGGGTTCATGTACATCGGCGCGGTCGCCGTATTGCCCACGTACGTCGAACTTTCCCTGACAGTCCTCGGGCCCCTGGATGTGGGCGGGTTTGAGTGCTGAGAGACGTGGCCTGACTCATGGTTGGCAGGTTGCTCGCAGAAAGCAAAAGCGGAAAGCAGGCGCTGCGCGAGGTACGTGTGTTCGCTTTCGCCACGTCGAGGTTTCGGACTGACGCGCTTGTTGCGGCTGTAGTTCGCGGCGATGTTCTTTGGGGTAGCGTGCATGTTCCTCGTCGCGTAAGTCGCGCTATCCTGCGCAGCGCTCCGTTGATCTGCCTGTCGCGCGCGGACGCTCACGGCTCGCTTCTTGGTTCTTTTTGCAGATGGAACGAGTAAAGGAGTAGGCGCGAGCCTCGAGTGGAGGTCATGCGCTCAGGGTCGATGGATCGTGTGAGGCAGGTACGACATTGGACTCGACGAAGGTCCGATATCAGAGGCGGACTGTATAGTGTGTGTGTGGGTGGACCTAGTACTGGTAGGATGGCTTGACGGCGTCTTTGAGGCGTCTGGCCGGATTCGGGACGGGTAACCGTCCAGGACGAGCGCGGACGGCCGAACGGGCTTAGAGGGAGGATGGAGGGATCCGGATTATGTTATGTATCTATTGGTGCCAGTGCCAGGATTGGGTTTGAGTTAATGGGGCTGCCGAAAACGGGATCTTCGCTACTTTGGCGGGGGTGGATCTGAGATTGGAGGGCGAGAGAAGACGAGAAGGGGCGTAACCGCGAAGCTCGCCTTGGACGCCTACAAGCTTGTACGAATGCTAGTAGCTATGCTTGGCGTACCTAGTGGCGTATACATACACGCACGCGAGCACGGTGCGCGGTGGTGCGCGCGGCGTCGGAGACGAGAAGAGGGTGAGTGGGCTGGAATGGGGTGAGTACGGAATAGGACTAGGAGGTCGAGGATGGGTGATTGGGAAGCTGGCTGGCTGGGATGACTGGGGCCGTGCCGGGGATGGTGTGGGTGAACGCCGGCGAACGTGCGTGAGTGGATTGGCTGGGTGGTGGGCGCTGGAGGGTGAGTAGGCTGAGCTCGTCTGAGTAAGTAATAGATGAAAGGATGTAGTAAGTAGTCTGGAGGCTGCATATGCTCTGGGCAGGGCAGGCAGGGCCTTCCAGTGCCATCGCCCGTAAATAACGAATATTTGGGAGAAATCGAGCTCAGGCTCGTGCCTGCGTCGCCCGGGTCCACCAAGATCAGCAGCAAAGACGCCGACGCCGCCGCACAAGCACTCTTAAGCCAACCCGCCCTCCCTCTGCCCCCCCCTTTTTTTCCCTCTCCCTGTCCCATCTCGCCTCCTCTGGTCGTGTGCCCCCTCGCAGCGCACTCCTCGTCGTCCAGCCCAGCGTTCTCCGCGCCCAGCCGTCTCCGTCTGCCGCAGTTCCGAAGTCGTTGCTCAAAAAGTAGGTAAGCCACATATGCGTAACACGGCACATGCGTCTGCACACGAATCTTCTCGACGCGCCACCCTCGGCACCGCGCTCTCGAGCGTGTGGACGAGTCCGCCGTGAGCGTCGCACAGCGCTGCTGCCAGTTCCTCCACCATCTCCGAAAAGTTGCTGTAGTCATCAGCGCCCTGACCCACTCTCGCAGGTCGCCGGCATCCCTCCGCGGCCGCTCTTCGCACCCTCTCTCCTCCAATCCGACTCCGATCGTCCGTCCTCACAACACAAAATTCCCTTTCGCACCCCCTCCCCTCCACCCTCCTCTTCTCTCCTTCCTTGCGCTTGGCACTCGCTCGCGTCCGCGCTTGCACCTGCACCCACACACGCCGTAACCGCCGCCAAACACCTACTTTACGTTTCCCTCGCCTCACCGCGCGTACTTCCGACAAATCCGGAACCGGGCTTTTCTCTCCTCTAGACAGCCTGCACGCACGCTCCTGACTTTTCGTCACCTCCACCTCTCATCACTCCACCACCACTATCGCCACCGTCAACCCCTCCTCAGCCATGAGCAATAAGGGCCGTTCGACACCTCGCGTCGTCTGTTGTGCGATTCCAATAGCAAGAGCAGCTGGCAAGGTCCTCGTCATCACCAGCCGGAAACGGCCAAATAACTGGGTCTGTGAGTGTTCTTTCCTTTCGCCCCACTACCGCCTGTATGGGTTAGCAAACAGCGCACTGATTGCCCTGCCCCTCACCTTCGCGCACATCTGCAACGTCAACCCGGCAGTGCCCAAAGGAGGATGGGAGCCAACAGACGGGGTGCTGGAAGCAGCAGCCTCGCGAGAAGCCTTGGAAGAAGGTCTCACCCTTTGTCCATCCGTTCTCCGTCCCCATTCCTGACCACTCGCTTTCCTTCTTTGCCCCCCAAAACATCCCTGCTGTCTGCCTGCCCCTCGCGCACGCACGCATGCACGCACGTCCCCCTCCGCACGCGCCAACCCGACGCAACCCCCTATGTGAACAGCGGGCGTCCGCGGCAAAATCACACGCTTCGTGACGACGATCCCGTCCGCATCATCAACATACCACTTCTACGAACTCGACGTCGCCGACCTCGACCACGAGTGGTTAGAGAGCAAGGAGCGCCGGAGGGAGTGGGTCGACTATGCGGAGGCCGTCCGGAGGCTGTCGTGGAAGGCGGAGCTCGCGCAGGGGCTCTCGCTCTCGACGCTCGCGCCGAAGCGGTGATAGCAGACAGGTGCGTCTCGTCGTCTGACTGTGCATGACGTGTTGTGTATTGAGTCGTTTAGGCCGCATGGCGCTCGGGCGCAGCGGCGAGAGGTACTCGCAGGGAGGGGGGAAAGCACGCAGGTCGATGGTCGACTACGGACATGACAGCAGCCGCCCGTGATAGAAATGTCGGCCGATTCGGCCTCAGTACCCTTCTCCGGGTCCGCTCGCCCACACAAACGCCGCTGCGCACATTCGTCACGTCGTCGTCGCCGTCGTCAATTCCGACAAGTAACACAACGCCCTCCCGCGGACGGTGCCGATCCGATCCCGACTGTACCCTACCACTGCTTCACGAACGCTCTTTGCTTCCGGTCTGTTTCGAGCACACGTCCAGACACTCATCCGCCTTGCTATCGACATCCACTCTCGCACTTCTGTCCATTCAATCATGTTTAACGTACACATGTAGAGTTCCACGCGTTTCCGCTGCCTTTTCTCTCTCTCCACCTCTGTCATCATCATCCACCGCCATCCGTCGTCGCTCCATATTACTACTGCAGCCGTTGTCGTCGATTGCTGCTGCTGAGCGCGATTTTCATCCATTACTATTACTACCGTTACTGCTACTATCCACCCCTCCCGCGCATCGCAACTCGCATTTCTTTGCCCTCATCTCTACCACCACCATCGACTACTGTATGCGCCGACGCGTTTAATGCATGCCGTATACCACCCTTCAAGTCCATATCGCATCGGGATGAGCGAAGAGCATCCCACCTGGTAGACGTGCTACATTCTTACACGGACCCGGAGCAGCCTTCGTTGTACCTTTTATACTCCGGGTTCAAGGCGACGTGGTTTCTGTGGCTAGAGGTTGTACTGTATGTTTTCCCGGCGGGGCGTCGGTGCTTGTTTACTCCCAATTTGCTTGATGCTAGATTGATACTATAGATTGTTGTTGTTCGCGCATATACGTACACTTTGGACTGGTTGCCGGGTGATGTCATGTCGCGTATGTCATGCGACCCAGCCGTTGAGTGTAATTGTCCATAAGCTATGTACTATCATTCGGGGGGTTCTGCAAGTAACGGTCATTTTGCAGAACTCCGAGTTCTCGCCCGCTGCTGCTCCCCTCCCCTTCATATTTCACACATACATCTCTGACACTATTGAGACAACAGATCACAAGTTTGGCGGTGATATGTTGAGAATCAGTGTCTTGAGAGATCGAAGATGCGCCATACACCCTTGCAAACCACAGGCGCCTAATCAATCTCTCAGATCCCTCGAAGAGACGCAGTAATCAGCCCATGAAATTCTATTAAGGGCCTTAGGAAGGCATTTCAATGTATGTATAATTTGCCCGATACACCGAAACGCGGGAGAGGAACAGTCGAGGAGGGTTTTGCAACCCCTTTGCAACGCTTTGCAGAAGTACGGAAATGGGTGGCTGAAAACTCGGCTCCCGCATACGACCTGCAATATCGACCCAGAGATCACAAAAGCTCACAGAGACGAAGCTTGTAGTGCCCTCCATCATGCCTGAAAATACCAGAAAGTCCGGCGGGGAACTGCGTAAACAAATCGAGGCAGGCTGTCCGGCGTTGCAGAACTCCCTGAATGATAGTATATCCACAAGCTTCAACAAGATGCCTAGTCCTAGGTTCTCATGCTTTCCGTGCAGCTCGAATTCCTCACTATACTTTTCGTCCTTTGGTGGACAAATGTTAGACCATCGACTCAACGTTAACCCCTACTGTTCCTGATGACAGGAGGAATCACATGGGCGCTAGCGTATCTGCTAACATCGTCCTCTATAAGCGCCCATCACGATGCTCCGAAATCCCTCCACGTTCTTGAGTCGATTATATTCTCAGCGCAAGCTCCGAGCATGATCTGTTCACCACTCCGTACACATACGAACACACGAATCTCGACGTCCACTGCTCAAGAAAAAACATCGCTGGGTCCCCCTTGGGTCCCTGACGAGCGATATCCCGCCGCTTCCGATTCGCCGACCCCGCCATTCAGACATCAGAGTCTTTGCTCAGAGTCAGCACTGCTGCCGCGACTTATCTGCCCGCCCCCGCGACCCGTGTGGGAGCACATGGAGCACGGTCGACGGCCGTGCGGGGGTGCCTGGTGCCGCTGCAAAATGGGAGGATCAAGTCGGTATCAAGATTGAAGGCGGCAAGTCTCAAGGCCCCAAGCTCAAGGATCGCGAGGCGGCAAAGGACCCGGGTCGTCGCCATCAGCAGCCATCAGCCCGTCCGGCGACCAACGTTGCTAGCGCTGCGCTGTGCGGAGGTTGCTCAGGTGTGGCTATCTTCGCCGCTTTGGATCTCATACGGTAGGCCATGCGCCGCGGCCTGCCGCTCTTTCTAGTACACGGATAAGACTGGATAAGACGGGGTGCATTATCTACGTGCACTCGCTATATCCAGCACCCCTGTTGGAGGTGATTGCAACGGCACGATAGGCAACGCGACGTACGGCAAGCTTTGCGCGCACGACACGACTGACGTCGACCTAGACATAACGCCAAAATCTCGACAGTCACTGACCCCTTGCTATCGCACGTTGGTCACCAGCCGTCTGTGGCGCTGTCGATCTCATAAGAGCCCGCGCGGTACGCCCGCAAATCTCACTCTGTACAACGTCGGTGGAGGAGCGAGTCGGCGCCCCGGCGGACCTGCTGATGGTGGTGGTGATGATGGACGTTGGGACGCGTACTATAAAGGCGCGCGACCCCCTGGGGCCTGATGCGATAGCGCGTTGGTATCCCCCGTCTCTCCAGACACCAGGACTCACTCGGGACCTCCGGAGCCATCCACTCTGCAAACGATGAAGCTCGCGTTCACGAACTTCCTGACGGCGGTGATCGCGCTTGCCACCCTTGGCGAGCGCGCGGTCGCGTCCCCTTCGGAGATGCAGCGGCGCGGCGCGTTCGACGTCGCGAGCCACCTTGGGAACCTCTCCCCCTACTTGAAGGCGCCTGTGCCGTTTGCGATCGAGACCGCGCTCCCTGACGACTGCCAGGTTGAGCAGGTCATGCTGGTGTGTACTCAAACTTTCCGCGCGCATAAGTGAGCGTACGAGCTGACGGACGCGGTGACGCGGATGATACAGATGCACAGGCATGGCTCGCGCTACCCGCTCGCGTCCGAGCTGGTCTTCATCACGGACTTGGTGTCCAAGCTTGCGAACTCGTCCGCCGCGATCAAAAAGGCGCGCCTTCCCGACGGCCTTGCCTTCTTGAAGGACGGGTACGTCTCGACGCTGGGCCACGACGACCTGACCGCGCCCGGACGTAAGGAGCTCTTCGATCACGGTGTCAAGTATGTAACAACCCCATAACGCACATTCTCCCGAGTTAAGCTGACCATGCGTATTGTTCTCTGTGGAATAGCTTCCGCCTCAAGTACCCGACCCTACAGGCGACTGGCATTCTTGCGGGCCTGCAGGATCGCGTCGTCGAGTCCGCGCAGTGGTTCGCGCAGGGCTACTTTGGCCGTAGCTGGGCGACGCTGAATGCGACCGAGTTCTCGACAATTGGCGAGGATTCGCAGACACCGTCGTGGATCACGCCTATGAACACCTGTCCGAAGTGGCAGTACGACTACGGCAACAACGTCAGTATACACCTTCTCGTGCTGCATCCACCCTGTGCAAGGATGCTAAGACATGATGTGTGCAGGCGACGATCGAGTGGGGTAACATCTATTTGCCGCCCATCGCCAAGCGTTTGAACAAGCTGCTTCCCGGAGTGAACTTGTCGACGGACAACGTTCACGGCGCCCTGTACGCGTGTGCGTACGATCTCGCCGCACTCGGTACTTCGCCCTGGTGCGACGCGTTCACGTCAAGTGAGATCGAGGACTTCGAGTGAGCTCTTATGCCCATAACTAACAACTTGATCTGTATTTCTAACACTTCTGGCATGGTATAGATACGAGCTTGATTTGCTCATGGACGGCGCTTTCGGTTACAACCTTCCTGGTTCGATGGGCGAGGTGCTTGGCTCGCTCTACATCGCCAAGCTCGTTGAAAGGTACGATGATCGTCAAACACAATGACATCGCGGTTTCTGACCTCTTTTTGTGGCGTTCAGGTTCACCAACAGCACTGGGGATGCGAAGCCGCTATACCTTGAGTTCGGCCACGACACGACGATCGACCTCGTCCTGACCGCACTGGGCCTTGCCAAGTAAGCTTCCTTCCACTCCACATCGTCTTCTTTAACTGACCGTTTCTATAGGGATACACCTCCGCTCTCTGCCAAGGGCCCCGTGCGCGCGAATCGCAAGTGGCGCACGACGCTGCAGGTACCATTCGCGGCGCAGATGGTGTGGGAGAAGTTCACGTGCAAGACGTCGTTCAAGGGCCCGCAGGTGCGGCTCGTGCTCAACGAGGCGCCGCTCCCGCTCGCGACGTGCGCGCACATGGACTGGCGGTACGGCTCGTGTGCACTCGCGGACTTCGTCGCGTCCCATAAGACAGCGGCGGAGCGTACTTGGGGCGACAAGACGTGGAACGCGACGTGCGGCGCTGCCAGTGCATGAATGGGGGAGTGATGCATCCGCTCTCGGCTCCACAGGGTATGGGGAGTAGTGTCTTACGGAAACGTGAATGTACATGCATGCTCCCTCTACGCACTGGGAGAGAATTTGCGGCGTCACTGGATGATTAGTTTTGATCACTTAACTAGCTGCAGCACGATACGCGAGTCGATGCCTATTTCCTCCGGTGTACCAAGGACTCTAGGCCACAGATGGTAAGTTGCATCGCCTACAGTGATAGCAACCTCATGAACATGCCAGACAGCGAGAAAGCCACGACTATCAGTGTCTTGTTCGGATAAGACAAGGTTGGTGCTACGGCTACTAGTGAGAGCAGCAGTAAATGAGGAATGCTTGACATTGTTTCATCCACACGCCGGACCCAAGCTGGCCCCAGAGCGTCCGTACGTCCTACCACTCTCACGGCGACGTGTGCCGCCGCAGCAACCTAGATAGTAGTGAGGCCGAGGGCAGTGCGGTCGGAGGACACAGCAGTGACAGCACCTACGCGTATTACTCGTGCTCCGAAATACCTCCCTTCCTTATAAGGCAGGGTCAAGGCTCGACGATCATTACTGCGTAGGGCAAGTTGCAGTGATATGTTATTGACCTCGCGGTGCCGGTGAGGCGTTCAGCTTCAAGCCTTGAGATATCGTCTGCCTTCCGCAAAAGACAGTTCCTGCGGGTATTTGCCTGTGGGTGATGTTGCGGCGTTGATGGCGTTGATGGTTGATCCCGATCGGGTGGAAGACTAGGCTGACTAGCTAGTCGAGCGCTAATGTTCGTGCTAGTGATTTAAGCAGGCGGGTTGAGGCAGATTCGGACATCAAATCCCTGCTCTCACCCACCCCCGTGTTAATATGAACGAACTCAGGGATGCTCATGTGCGCCAAACGATCTACAAGAATTGCTTTCAGAGCAAGGGCCCCTTCGAGACCGTTCACTGTGTTTCATTCCAGCCACGCGAGTGGAAGGATAACCAGGATCGAGTAGTCACGGAGAGGTGGGATGTCTGCGGCCAGGAATGGCTCTTTCTAGCTGTTCTAGACGGTAGTACTTCCACGCATAGTATCGCGCGACTGAAGTTGCTGCTGACTTTCGCCACAGGTCATTTCGGCCCTCAGACTGCGACGTGTACGTCGAGAGCGCTACCCACGTACATTCGCAAGAAACTGCGCGCATACGTCGAGGGCGTTGGCGGCCGTCTTGATCGTACCAATCTCAACCAACACGAGGCGGAGGTGAACAAGTTGATCCGAAAGGAGATTCTGAAACTCGACCACTTTCTTGGGAGTGAGCTGAAGCGGATCTGTCCCCACCCCGAAGAGCTCAAGTCGGAGGATGAAGCCCGCCGGTTCATTGACGCACACAGAGGCATCGTAGAACGCGCTTTCTCTGGAACGACGCTAGCCTTAGTCCTAGTCAATATTGAGCAGCGCTTGTCGTGGGCTGCATGTGTCGGCGACT
>MU278674.1:0-27441 GCA_022385745.1 Cubamyces sp. BRFM 1775 | reverse complement strand
GTGCGCGCGCGCCGGACTCTACCGCGCCGTCTCGATCACGGACGCCAGGACCCATGCTGATACCTCACCGATCTCATAGATACTACACGACTACAACGCATGTACTAGACAGAGAAACGTATAAGAATCCCCGGCTCGAAGCTGAGCTCCTCAGCTTCGAGTTGGTACTTTTTCCGTCCACTAGCGCCCCCGGCGTTAACTGAAACGGCGTAGCCGTATCAGCACCCTGCAGCTGCCAGGTGCCTCCAGGCTCGGGCCCCTCGGCGTGAGGCCTTGAGGCCCGCTTTTGTCCATCCGGACATTCCCTAGGGTCTCCACCGTGGCACGCAGCCTCACGCAGCTTATTGTACAGTACCCTTCTTCGTCACCGTCACGGTGTGCTGGAGTCTGGAGTCTGGACTCGACCGCGACTTGCCTGAGCGACCCGCGACCCGCGCGACTGCGCCGGACACACATTCAGGCTTTCACTCCGGTCTGACCCCATCTCGACCGCGAGGTCTGCGAGGGCCCCCATACGTACACAGACGGCCGGGTATCCCCACTGCTCACCGTTACCCCATCTTCGAATTCGAAGCTGCCTGCTGTCGTACGTGCGCATGTGCTACGGTCAAGCCTCAACGTTGAACCGTCCTTGCTGACTCCAACTCTGCATCCCTGCAGGTGTTCTCAGGATTCTTGTGATGACTTCGAGATGTTCGAATTGATGTCACAGAACCCGTTTGAGCACCTCTTGAGGACCTGAGCGCGTGCGCGATGGTGCTGCGTGCATATAAACGTCTCGGTCGACGGGTCTTTGTTCTCCCCGCGATGTGCCTTTCCGTATAAGCATCAAGCTTCTGACTGCTGCAGGGCTTCGAATTTCCTGCTTGGGGCGAACCCAAAGGACCGCAACAATCCCGGGTTGCGTTGCTGCTGGAGATCCAGAGGACATCTCCACATGCTCAGCCTCTCTGCTCGCACGTCGCGCGTCGGCAGGTCCGAAGTTGTGCGGGAGCGGCATCCATGTACGCATGTCACGGAGTCCACTGTAAGTAATGTGAGAGTGAGAAAAGTTAGATTGTGCATGCCTTTTGGTGATTCCGTGAAAAGGGCTTGTTTCTCTCTCTGTCAGACATACACTCGCATGTGTCTCGCGCGATGTGAAGCGGGGTCGTATGCTGCTGTGTTGACAAGAGCTGTCCTCTGAGTCGACACAAAAGGCCATTCTCCTCTACTTGATATACTGTCCAATATGAATTCGTGTAGTACATTGTGTCGGATCGCCTTACATTCTTCTAGCTAAACAAACAGACCTGAGCTCCAGGGCGAGTCGCTCCACAATCGAGTCCGAACCCTTCTCAATCTTTGAACCCAAGAAACGAGACCGCAGTACGCACCAGACTCCCCAAAGAACCGCTGACAGCGAGGTGCTTGGTCAAACGTGACGCTGCGCCTCCGCTTTGCGAGCCCATCCTTCGCCCATGCGCACATATTGCTTCAGGAGCGCCCCGACCGTCCTCCAGCGGATGTAGTACCGCCTAGCCATAGACCAGCCCTCATCTTCCTTCGCCCACACGAAAGGCGCGACGAAATCGTCCGGATGCTCGTCGTCATCTGAGGAGTCCCAGCCGTCGGCCTGAGGCCCCGCATCGAGCGCCCTCTCCTCGTCGGTCTGCAGCGCCCACCAGCCCGAGTAGACACTGGTGAGCTTTGGGAAGGCGGTGGACAGGAGCTCGGCGACGCCGTAGGGGCGCTGGATGGGCGACAGCCCGACGGAGAGCTTGTACACGCCGCGCGGGGGCATGTTCGCCACGGACCAGAAGAGCGCGTGCTCGAGGGGCGGGATGCTCGCTTGGCGCGTTGCGTCGAATTGGACGGAGAGCGTCTCGATGTCGTTGCACGCCCGGAGGAGGGGAACCAGCCCGAAGAGCGTCAAGCGGGGTTTGGGGAGGATCGTCCAGATGCGCTGGACGCGGTTGGCGCACAGGATTTCCTTGCCGGCTTGACTGGTAGCGTTGTCGTCGTCGTCGGCTGCGTCTTCCCCCTCGAAGCGCATGGTGACATCCCCGTCCTCGTCGCCCTGTGCCGGCTTATGGAATACGCCGCGCGGGTAACCGCCTGACAAGTGGAGGTGGAATAACATTCCCCAGGCGTCCGCGATCTTCTCGAGAAGCCCGTTGTCAATGTCGAACGGCCATCGGATACGAAGACTGAGGGTCGTGAGGTCTTCCAGTTCAAACAGAGGGGCAAGGGTCGCTTCGTTGATCGGTTTGGGCAGCGCCGGCATGCCCGTGTGCCCGCTGGTGTAGCCCTCCTCGCCGGACCTCCCGGGCTCGAAGACGTCTTCTACCTGGATATCGATCGTCCCGACCGAGGCGCGACGCGCGGGGGATTTGACGATGGTGCGGAAGAGCATGTCGACCTCCCCGCGCTGCACGCGTCCCGTCGTCTTGACTCTCAGTATCATGAGCTCCGGAGTGGAGACTGGCGACAGGACCGAAGCGACCAGGGCGAGATTGGGTACGGTGAGATTCCCCTCTATCAGTCGCATGAACGGCCGATCGTTGTCTAGATAGCGCCTGATATCGTCGTCGTCCCACACGTTGTCGTCCAGTGTACAGGTTAGATACTGGAGCAGGGGCAGCTCCGCGAGGTCCACCATGCATGCCAGAGTGAGAGGTGACGTGACAACGAGCTCTGTGAGGTAGGGCAAGCGACGGATCGACATAGTGAAGATGTCCATCGACGATCTGACGTAGACACACTCGATGTCGATTCTGAGGTAGTTCAACCATTTTGCGGCTGCGAGACTGTCCGCGAACTTGATGAAGTCGTCCGTACACTCCACATAGTCGTGATCTTCCTCCAGGCCGTAAAGAAAGCGATTGCGAGCGTGCTTCGAGCTGACCTCCAAATCGACATGACGCGTCTTCGGACCCACAAGCAGGGGCAGCGCGCAACAGGGCAGCCGTCGGCCGCTCGCGCAAAGCCGTAACTTTCGCATCTCGGGGAAAACGGAGAGGTTTCCAGAGAAATAGCGCAAGGCTTTGTAAAACGAACGAAACCCACTGAAGCCATCGAGCGTCAACGGGAGGGGTAGAGGTGCGGAACTTTGGTCCACGGCCCTGACGCGACAGGCGTATTCGAGCAGCCGCTCCAGATTTCCCTGGCCCGGAGTCAAGCATGAGGCCTGGAAACGGCATCTGTGATTGATCGATCCGCTACAACGATCGTAAAGGCCACTTACAACAACATCACCATCGGTGAGGGCGTACTGTACGGGACAGCGACGACTTTGTTCAGCATGAGAGAGGGTCCTCGGGAGCGTGTAGAGCAATAGGGCGGGGTCCGGCACTGTACGCCATAGCACCCTTAGGGCTGGCGGGGAGAATCTTTTACAAGTGAGTGCAATGGCAGTCACAGTACGAGGCCCAACGAAGATGTCGACATCACCGTCACTATCCTGGTCGAAAATCAGAACGCGACAGATTCGCTCTATGATTCCTGGAGTGAAGCGTTCAGAGAGGTCCCGCATCTCGAGTGGCTCAAGCTGTAGTGTTAGGTGGAGGTGTTTTGGTGGCCGTTCGACCCACCTGCTCTTATATGCTGAGGGTGTGAACAATGTTCAAGGCTTTCCGTCTGTGGGATACAACGAAAGACATGAGGTAGTAACGGAGGTACAATGTCATGAAAGGCTCGCGTTGTGGTGGAAGACTCGGTACAAGGATATCTGAAGAAGGGCTGCGGTGCCAGTGGCACACACTCAAGACTGAGAGGCTCACTTGCGACGGGTCACAGAGGAGCTTGCTCTGTGACGTATGGCGCGTGATTGTGACCGATCGTGTCGCTTGTGCTACGTCAAATTCAATGTCAGACGCGTTGACCCGTTGCCGCTAGCATCCACGTCCATTGAGGCATAGTAGTCTGATGGCAGATTCCTCCTTTGTCCGCGACACTAGCCACTTGTTTTGAGAACGTTGTGGGTCCACGGTAATTACACTCGCGGTAGTCTATGATCAATTGGTCAGATTTGAGAATGGATCGGCGAGGATCTCGGAGGTCACGTTAGACTGTCGCATCAACATTCAAGGGTTCGGTAGTCAGCACTGCTCCATCGCTAGCCTTCGCACCTCTTAAGCGGTATATAACATGTTTCGCCGAGTTCACGTCTGCCAACTTCCCTTCTTTCCTTCACGACGACCTCCCTGAGGTCGGTTCGAACATCCCCAGTCCTCCTCTTCACGCCAGCTTTCCTCCAATATGTTCTGCAAAGCCACGCTCATTTCCACTATCGCTCTCGCACTCCTTTCTACTGCTACACCCATCACCCGTGATGAACCCTCTGTTACGACCAGCACCGGCATCCGTGTTCCGCTCAACAAGCGTGGCTCGCTGAAGAGTGCAGACGGCATCTTCAACCACGACAAGGCTATCCGCGAGCTCGTCAAGCTCAAGAAGTAACATCCCGTCTGTGTTCTAACACACCGAATTCGACGCTCATGTACTACACCCTTGCACAGCAAACACCGCCAAAACCTGATCAACCTCGAGCGCAACGTCGGCCGTGACGCGTTCCCGTTGGGCGCGGAGATCAAGGCTCTTGCGACCCTGCCTGCGCATCTCCTCGGCAATGGCAAGCGCGGCGCTGTGCCCCTCACGGACCAGAACGACGATCTCGAGTGGACGGGCCCGATCACCATTGGGACGCCTGGCCAGAACTTCACTATTGATTTCGACACGGGCTCGTCCGACCTCTGGGTCCCCGTCGCGTCTTGCGACTCTTGCAAGAACCACACCCTCTTCGACCCCGCCAAGTCCTCGACCAGTCAGACCGTCAACGGGACCTTCTCCATTCAGTATGGCGATGGCTCTTCTGCCTCTGGCAATCGCCACAGCGATACGGGTATGTCGCGATTGTAACATCGAAAGCAGAGTACATAAGCACTGATGCCTAACCCATCAGTAACCGTCGGAGGGGTGGCTGCCAAAGGCCAGATCTTCGCTGCTGTGTCCAAGGAGTCGGCCGCATTCACGGACGACCCTTCGGATGGCGTCCTCGGTCTCGGCTTCCCTGCCCTCTCCAACCTGAACACCGTATGTCCTCTCTTTCATCGAAGACGTCTTCAACAAAACTGACAAAGCCTCCCAGAACCCCTTCTTCTTCACCGCCCTCGAGCAGGGCGCCGCGCCCGAAGGCTCATTCGCCTTCAAGCTCGACCAGTCCGGCTCGGAGCTCTTCATAGGTGGCACGAACCCATCGCTCTACACGGGAGACGTCGAGTACCACAACTTGACGTCGACCTTGTCCGGCTTCTGGCAGATCGGCGGCGCAGCCGTTTCTGTGCAGGGCCAGCAGGCCGCGTCTGGGTTCGAGACGATCATCGACTCGGGCAGCACGATCATGACCGCGCCACCTGCGGCTGCGGCTGCGTTCTGGGGGAAAGTCAAGGGCGCGAAGGTGTTCGACAAGGATGAGGGCCTCTGGTCCGTCCCCTGTGACTCCTTCCCCGAAGTTGCGTTCAGCTGGGGCGGCAAGACGTGGACGATCAGCCCTGAAGAGTGTGTTATCAATAATCTGACTGCGTGTCTCATGAATAGCTGACGTGCTTTGATATAGCTTCAACGCCGGTCAGACTGAGGACGGTTCCAAGGACTGCGTTGGCGCTCTTGCCGGCAGCGACCTTGGCTTCGGCAACTCGACCTGGCTCCTTGGCGACACGTAAGTGACCTCGCAGCTCCCGACGAGGCAAAGGCTAACATGATCATTTGCTACGTTTAGATTCATGAAGAGCGTGTACACCGTCTTCTCCGTCGACAAGAAGGCGGTCGGCTTCGCCCAGCTCGCGTAGATGCTTGCATACCCTCAGAATGTGATACCACTACCATGCTACTTTTGTCGCGTGATCCTCGTCCGACCTATCAGCTTGATCGAGCCCCGACCGTTTCGAATCCCGAGGTGAGTTTCTCCATGCGGCATGGGCCCGCATGCGGGCGATAGGTATGAATGAGATCGAATCCTCCGCGGCTCTTCTGTTCAATTCAGTGGCCTACACCGCATGCTCGCTCGGCAATCTTGTCTAGGCCCGCAATCGTCCTCACAATCAAGGCAAGTAGGAATACAGCCGAGTTGAATGCATCGGGTTATTTTACATCACGGTAAGGAACGAAGGACAAAGAAAGGGAAGAGATTCAAGAGTTAGGACCGGCTCTCACTAACGGTTTCGAATCTAGAGCGAGCAGAGCAGCATTTTCTCCTTATGCACTTTCCGATTTTCCGACTTTTCACCAATCATATCGCAAGGAGGGAAATCTAGGCCAGGCAGGTGGGAAGCCAGCGTGCGTACAGTTCACCGCCAGGTGTCGTTCTGGGTGAAGCTGCCGCTCGAGGGCGTCGTGATGGAGTTGTTCGGGTCCGACTCCCAGGTGACCGCGCCGTTGAACTTGCGAATGTACTTGTACTGGATCGCCGTGCTCGCCGGCAGGTTCACCGTGACTGGTAACGAGGGCGTGTCGTAAGTATGATGCGCTGTGCAAGCATGCGTGGGGATAAAGAGGTACGTACTGCTCCAGGTCGGGTAGTTCGCGGCGGAGAGCAAGAGGGCGTTGTCCGGCGACCAGTTCTGAAGCGCATCGACCGAGCCGGTGATGTAGATGTTCTCTGCAACGATGTTCAGTATCGCTTCTATACGATCGCAGCTATGACTTACCGCCAAAGATGGTGGTTGCCTGGACGTTGAACGTCACCGCGACCGTATTACCGCCACTGCCTCCAGACGAGCACTGCGATGGAACAGTGAGGCCCGCCGCGCCCCAGCCCGCGTACGTCTTCCCGTCGCGCGCGGCAAACGCGGTGAGCGCAGCAGCGTAGCTCCACGTGAGGTCGACCGCGCTGACGGGCGAGCCGTTGCTCCTGCTGAACTGCTCTGCAAGCCCGCCGTTCGAGGGCGTGTACTTGGCGTTGACCGCGAGGAAACCGTCCGCGAAGGTCTTGATCGCGGCGGTGAGCGTCTGGTACGTCGACGAGGAGGAGGCGTAGGTGCCCGCGGAGACCCCGGAGGAGAACTGCTGGAAGAACGCGAGCGAGGTGCTCGTGACGTTCAGCCCGCCGAGCTTGTCCCACACGATGAGCGCGTCGTAGAGCTGCTCGGCAACGGCGGACGTGGTGAGGTACCAGGGCTATGTGTCGGGCGCGACATGGCGACGGTGAGCATACATCCACGTTGGATATGGGGTATGATAGAGGTACTCACGTTACCGCCCTGGTAGCTGTCCTCGGGGTACCGACCGGTAGCAACGGCGGCGTTGGCGGCGATACCGCTGTTGATGGAGTAGATGGACCTGAACGAGTCGACGTAGACCTTGAGGTTGGACAGCGCCTTGTCCGAGCACGGCTGGAACGTCGCAGCATCACATCCCGCAGCGGGGTCGAACGTGTGGATAGACGCGAGGAGCGTGTTCGCATCCTTGCCGGAGCGACCGCCGCCGGTGTTCGCGGTGACATAGCCAGCAGAGGGGTTCCAGTACGACTGTGATGCCAATGTGCAGCACGCGGTAAGCAGGGGCGCGATACACGGACGCGGCCGCAAACGAGGCGGAATGAGGTACTGACCTGGAGGAAGCAGAGAAGGTTGTCCGCCTGCGTGGTGTACCCGCTCACGACCGAGGTTTGGCCGATCCTGTTTGCGAACGTCGCGCCCTCGCGCAGCGCGCGGTGCTGCACCGCCGTCGTAAAGAACGACGAGGAGTTGACCTCCTCCCACAAGTCGAACCTATCAAACAAGTTGGAGCGCGACCATATGGCGTAAGGAGACGACCGCGAGGGACTTACGTGGACTGGTTCCAGTTGTTGGCGACGTAGTCGAGGTCGAGCTTGATGATCGGCCAGAGCGTGTTCGTGACGTAGGTCGAGTTGTTGTTGTCCAGGAGCCAGTTGGCGTAGGTGATGATCGCTGTAGCCCTCAGAGCGGGCCCATCTGAAACACGCACAGATGAGTCGGGAGTCGCGATCCTAGCGCACCGCACCAGACTTACCGCGCTGAGGACGACCCCACGCGCCCGTGAACGCAGTCTCATCGATGTTGAACTTGGGCTCGCCAAGGCCGCCGGTGCTGACGGTCCCGCTGGGGTTGGACACCTGCTGGAGGGTGGCCTCCGCGGTGGTGAAGTCATCAATGAGGTTGCGGAGCGAGGTGTCCTCGCCGGTGGTGAACTGGTCGATGAGCGTCTTGAACACGAGCGACGAGTCGCGCGTCCATGTGTACAGGTAGTCGGGGTTCGACGTGCTCGGGCTGGCAACCACAATGCCGGGCTGGAATTGGAGGTCATTCACACATGTGAGCGCCTGCGGACTTAGAACGCCAATGCATGAGCTCCGACATACCTTCGCGCCCTGCGACTTAGACCCGTCAGGGCCGATGTTCGCGAGCAGGCCGCTCTTCGCAATAGGGGATTCGGACGCGACGTACGCGTCGGCCGCACTCGACTGGGCAAACGCGCGAACGGCGAGGCCGACGAGCGAGAAAAGGAGGGTGAAGCGCATGTTCGTACGACGGTTAGCGGCAGGTGCCTATACGACAACGCAGAGAACGCGAAAGCTGAGAGACTGACGAGGACGTCGTGGAGGACGCTGCAGGACCAGCTCGCGTTCACCCATGTATTTATACTGTCGAACTCGGGGCCCTCTGCGGCTGTCGGTTGGCACCGAACACGGGCTGGGTATGACGAACAGCGTGCATATGGGCGGGGGGGGTCAGGCGGTCAGCAGGGAAGATGGGTAGCATGCGCCGTGGATGATACCATCCGAGCCTCCGTCGCTACCGAAGTGATGCTGTCGGCCGTGACTTATTCGGAAGAGTGGACAGTTCAGGAAAGCAACAGCGGAGATCAGAAAGCCCCGCATCGATTTGCGCGCAAATTTGTTCAAGAGCGTGAGTTGTCGTAGAAGGAAGAACAAGAATCGGATCCCAGTGGGCTTGAGGGCGCCGTGACTTGGGTGATGGTGGTTATTGACATGTTCAATATCACAAGTGTCAGTCGCCAACCATTCATGTCTGGTATGCATGTCACAGAAGGCTCTCTGCCACGCATAACGTGGCCTCCTCGCACGCAGTAACTCCACCGTCATTGCAGGACACGTTCACCAGTGCCTTGCGTAGCCTTCAGTCTTTCGCTCACGAGAGAAAGCCGGCATACGAAATTCGACGAAACCTAACGCAACCCGGGTCCAAACACATGCCATTCACCGGTACGATCAGTGCATTTGCCATATGCACCCCATGGGGCCCCACCGCGACGGTGCGACCGGCGGCACCGCTCTCTCCAGGATCCAAACGCACACACGCCGCCGGCTTCCATCCGCGCACACTGATCCGTCAAGTCCGCCTCAGATTCTCGCCACGATCGCCCATCCGAGCCATCCACGCCCAATTCACAAGCTCGCCTTCCGGATAAAGCGCGCGATTGATGCATCGCGTGCCCCCACGTCGCCACGTCGGGGTGACGAGGTTCCTGGGCTGAGGATGCTTTCTCTCTTCGCAGTTCGGGTCGCGCGGCTTGGGGTAGTTCTAGCCCGCGGGCTCTGTTGCGCGACTGTGCGACTGTGCAGCATCGGGAGCGATGACCGGGCTGCTTCTAGCGCGTACGACGCCCGCCCTGTCTGTTCAATTCCTGTTCGATTGCGTTCGAGAACGATGCCCGGGCTCGCCGCAGCGGTCAGACGAGCTTACTGGGCGCGCCCTGTCGCAGGGAGTCGCTCTCAGGCCATGTCGTCGCATGACGAGGGGACGATCATCGCCTGTGAGGTGGCGGAGGCGGCTATGGGGGAACATCGTTCTTCGGACGAGGAGAAAAATCAGAGAACCGTGGCGCGGGTGCAGTTCGGGTCGAGCACCCACAGCTCTGACGGGAGACGCAAAAGGCAAGTCCAGTGGTCGAACTTACACTTGTGCCCGGCTGCGCCACCCACTGAATAGGTATGAAGGTATGTACAACATGCTGCTTTCGAGTGCTGATAATGGGCTGCTGCACAAGGTCCTTGACATACAGTTGACGGTATTTGCGAGGATATCTGGAGGTTGACATTGTATGTCGTCGACGTAGGGCCGCTGATGCGAACACCCTCAGATTTTCAACGGGTGTGTTCCCTATGAAGCAACTCTCCGTCAGCGCAGATAATCACTGACAACATATGTTCTCACCCCTCAAGAGACGCGAGAACACTCGGATGCGCACCATAACCCGCGCCACTGAAGATTTCAATTGGTCAAGAACTCACCAACTCGCGATCCACCCCGCCCGTCCCCACCCGCAGCACAGCGCACGGTCAGAAAATCCGTACGACCATCGCATACAGGGCCGAACATCTTGGACGGTTCGAATTTCACGGATGGACAGGGCGGGCTTCTCGCCGACGAAAATTTGCGCGAAGGGGACGCTGCGCTTGTGCGCGAGCACCTGCTACGCACGCCGAGCACGTCCAAAGTTCCCAACGGCGGGGCGCATGACTTGGCTATCGGACACAGCTGGATAGGTACAGCGATAACACACATATACACGGGGGCACAGCGGGCGGAGAGCAGAAAACCGGGGGCTGAAAGGGTAAATGGGCAAGGCTGAAAGGCGCAAGGGTGGTCATGGTCAACATCGATCGTCCGGGGGCGATGGAAAAGGAAAGACAGCGGTGAGAAAAGAAAGAACGCGAGCAAGCACGCAAGCAACCTGTCCTTCAAAGGCCGACGGCCACGGATGAGTATACACATCCAATTGTCAGCTGCACCGTGCACGGATGGACTCACCAAAAGCCTCATCGACCTGAGGGAGCTGCTTACGAGCTCCTCGTCTGCGGACCACGGCCCTCGCCCTCCTCCAGGCGCGCCAACGTCTCCTCCAGGCGCAGTGCCCTATCCGCGTCGCAGATCTCCTCCCACTCCGGGTCGACGCTCATGTAGCTCTTCGGCCGGTCCTCCTCGTCCGCACCGTCGCCCGCACGCCGCCGGACGTCGAGCCAGCTCTGACGACTGGCGCGGGTCGCAGCGGACGCGGCGCTGGCGGATGAGCGTGGCCGCTGCGAACGCAGCGCGTCGCTCATGAATCCGGCGAGCAGGAGCGTGCTCCCGCGCGTGTTGCCATATGCGGGCGGAGGTGGGATGGCGATGATGTTGTCTTCAACGTCACCCGTACCAACCCCGCTTTGAGCGAGCGCAGCGGCGTATGTAGGGAGTGGTGGCCGGTTCCATGGTGCGAATGCCATCGTTGTCGACGTTTCCTGTGACGGCCGCGAGCTGCGGGGAAGGATCTCGCCGGGGTGCACATATGCGTAGCGCTCCGCGCGCAGTCTGAAGACGGAGCGTTCGATGAAGATGAGCTCGGCGAGGCAGGTGATACCGAACGCTACATGCACGAAGATCTGCGACGAGACCTGGCTCAGGGCCGTGCTGCCATTATCTGTACCCGTGCCGGGGTCCGTACTCGAATTTGAGGACGAGTCAGGCGGACTCGGAGAGGAAGAGCGGGAGTTTTGCATATGCTGGATGAGGATAACCCAGCCTGCGATCGTGCCGCCGAACAGGCAGACCTGGAAGATGAGGATGGCGAGGGAGGTTGCGCGGAGGCCCGCGATGGTAGGGACACGCTTCGGCTTGAGGAATGAAATCAAGCTGCGCTTGCCGGTGGTATCGGTTGATCCGTTTGGTGAGGGGGATCGCGGGGGCTCGCCTGCGGACGTGCTCGTCCCCGCCACCGCCCCTGCTGCCGCCGCCCCGCTGGGAGCTGAAACATCGGGCGGGGCGTCCCTATCTGCGGGATGCCGGGAAGGAAGAGAGGTGGCGGAAGCACTCGCCTGGGCTGAGACGTCCCCACGGTCGTGGAGGCCCTCAACGAAGCCTATCTCTCCGCGTTTTCGCGGCAGCGGACCTGCCTGCGGCCTGGGAGGTTCGTCCGTTACGTTGGCCGCCGCCGACGGTGCGGAACCCTCTGCGTGTGCGAGTGCAGCTGTTTGTGTAGGCGATGACACAGTCACTGTCGGCGTTGTCGTCTCGGCCAGCGGGGGGAGAGAGGTGGCATGGGTGGACTGGGAGACGCTCGACGCCATAGCCTGATCCGGGGAGAATGAGCGGGAGGTATGCTTGCGTCTGGCACTGCCGACACAGCAGCCTGCAAAAGAAAGGGTGCTGGGGAGAAGTAATTAAGGACTAAGCGAGGCCAGCGGGAGAGAATGGAGGAAGAGGAAGAGAGCGAGGGAAGGAGAGTGGGTGGTTGTGAGGCATGGCTGTCCGACGAATGGATCAATCAGGGACGCGGGGTCACCGTCGTTGGCTGGCTGTGGATTGGTCCAGTACTAACGTTACCAAGGTAGACCACCTGCTATCTATACCCGGCCCTGATTGGTCAGCGCCTCTCATTGGCTCTCACCCGGCTCAGCCCTGGCGTCTCGTAGCCTTGTTCCTCTCTTCATTACAGTACAGCTACATATCCCTAGTACATCCAGCACAAAATCAAAGTAGATGAGCTCCAATATCGTCCGTTCGTTCCCCTCAATGCTCCGTCTCTTCCCACGTCCTACCCACCGTCTTTACCAGGTCCGCCTCCGTCAGCTTCTTCGTCGCCGAGAAATAGCCCGCAGCGATCTTCGCGTCGATTTCGACACGCGAGTCGGGCGGCAGCAGGTGCTCTGCGGCGCGCACTGTCAGCATCAACACTTTCAGACAAGACAGCACTGCTGCGGCGTACCGGGGATATCGTAGCGCTTGTGTATGGGAATACCTGACTGAACAATGGCGTTGTATTTCCTGCAGACAACAATGAGCCCGGCGACCTGCATCACGGTGAGAAGACAATGCGCACATATCACTCATAGAGACCATGTTGTCGATCTTCTTGATTCCGAGCCAGTGCAGCACGTCGGGCATGAGCGCCTGGAACCGCATGTCCTTCACTCCTGCGATGAGCTCCGTCGCCTTGAAGTACTTGTCTGCAGAGTCGCCACCGCGCTTCCGGAGGTTGTACACGAGGTACCTGCGCAATCATGCGTCAATTTGACGTTATCCTAATATGAGGTCGATCATGAACGTACTTCGTGACTTCTCCCAGTGCACGGCCTTCCTTGCGGAAGTATACGACAAGGCCGACACCACCGCGCTGCGCGCCGCGGATGCACTCCTCGATCGCATAGGTCAAATAGGGTTTGCATGTGCAGATATCTGAGCCAAACACGTCGGAACCGTTACCTGAAGATACGAATAACGAGTGAGACATGGATAACGCCAGGCAGCAAGATGCACTCGTACATTCGTCGTGGACGCGTAGGGTCAACTCCTTCGTTTCATCAGAGAGGTATGCGGGGTTTCCGACTGACAGAAATGTTAGTTGGGACCCGAGTATGAAGGAAAGGAGACTGCGCACAGATGTAGGCTGTTAGATTACCGATGGGAGGCAAGAATACCTTGATGTCCGGACGTGTGATGAGCTCAGGGTACATCCCTCCGGTGTCCTCGAAGAGTGCACGACGGAGCAGGCCCTCGGAGCTAACGCATATGTTCAGCAAGACGCAAATCGAGCACAATTGACAAGTGCTCACATCCCAAACCGTTCCGCGACACCAGGGAGATACCAGACGGGCTCGACAGCAGCCTTGCTGATGCTGATCTCGACCCCAGGATCGTCCGTGCTCTCCGTCCCGTCCGCATTCACGAGCGGCCTGCTCTTCAACAAGATCTTCCCATCCACCTGCAACGAGCCTTTCCTCACCGCGTCGTCGATCTCCGACAGCTTCATATGCGCGCGCGTGACCGCAATGCTCGGGCGCACGTCCAAGCCCAGCTCCTCGAGCTCGCGGCGGTACACCTGCGGGACGAGGTGGCCCCACGGGTCGAACGAGACGATCTTGGACGCGTCCGCCCAGGCCGGCTGCGGCGGGATCGGCACCGCGGGCTCCGTCTTGGAGTAGTCCGGCTTGTGCGACGGGTCGAGCGTGCCCATCGCGATCGCGAGCGCGCGGTAGATCGAGTACGACCCCGAGTGCGCGCCGATCGCGTTCCGCTGCTTGATGGACGACGGGAGGCGCGAGCAGATGACGGGCCCGCGCGTCGCGGCGTCGGACGCGCCCCACTTGAGGGGGTATGGCTTGATACCGTGCTGGTCGGGGTAGGCTGCGATATCGCGGGCGCGAGACGCGGTCAGCGGTGCGCTGACGCGTCATGCGGACGGATCATAACGTATACGTACTGGTGAGCATCACCCTGGACGGATATAGCAGGCGCTCCCTCTCCCTATCCTTGTCCTTGTCATGGTGCACGATGGTGGTGACTGTCGGCGACGTCGAGGGCGAGATGAGCGTGTTGTGCGGGGCGGCGGTCGGCGCCTCCGTCGACATGATCGCGTCGGCTGCGGCCGCGGCTTGTCGGCCAGGAATGGCAATCGGCGTGCCCGTGCCGCTGCTTGTCAGCGACGACGAGGGCGCGTCCGACGTGCGCGATGTCGTCAGCGCATCGAGCTGCGATGCGCGTACACCATCTCAGATACATCCGATGCTCGAAAGTGCCCGCGCGGTGCGTACCTTGGCTTGGAGAGTCTGCTGCGAGACCTGGAGGGCCTCGAGCTGGGTGAGGATCTGGGTGAGGACGGCGTCCGAGACTGCGGACATGGCTGGCAGACGAGAGGGTCAGACAGACGACGAGGACGAGGAGGATGTTATATACGCGCACACGCCCTATCGGCAAGGCAGTGGCATGCGGACGAGTGTAGGACGGTTGAGGAGTCTCCCTATCTCACCTGACCGCCCGGGCTATCGGCCTGCCCTCCCGTGTCCCGGCGGACGCACGTAACGCAGCCACCGTATCTGAAACGCGAGCATGCATGTATTGGCCGATCTAGTCCACGTACAAAGTGCTGCGACTACAGTGCGCAATTGGGGATAACAAGTGGGTAGCGAGCAGGAGAGGAGGCGAAAGAGCGACTGGAACAGCAGTTGACATACTGATAAACATGCAGACAGGGGTGATGATAACGGAACGAGCGTAGTCATATCGCGCGACGCCACATTGTCCTCGACGAACGCGGAATAACAAAGGGTAGGTGGACCATCAAAAGCGAAGCAATGCGACAATGAAGATGTGGAAGAAGAAAGACGAATATTCATCACGCGCGGGCGGCGTAATGGAAGCCACCGAACGAGTTCGAGCGCGGTCGCGGTCCATGACGGGCCATGGCACCAGGACGACGTCGCGCGGTGGATGGAGGCATTGGTGCGGGTACATGCGTGGGGATTGGGGGCAAGGGGATTTGAGGGGGTCGTCGTCGGTACGCCTCTGCTGACGCGGGATCCATCATCACAGGTACGGTGTACGGGAAGCCGCGCTCGTCTATCCCTGCGTATTGGTGCACGAGTACGAGCTCTTGCTGGAATACGTGCGCTGACGCACTCGGCGAGCGTGCATGGTGACGGGAGCGCGCTCCTTGGGTGTGGTGAGAACGATGGCCACTGGCGCGATGACGTTCTTGGTCGTGTCTATGGGCGTGCCTCCCATCACTACGGGCACTGGCGCCATGGTGTGCATCCCTGTAGCCCTGGCGCGATAGCCTACCATTGTCATTCACGGGAAGTTGAGGAAGCGGCTTAGTCGTGTAGTCGTATATCCTGACTGCAGGTTGCGCTGTATGAGTAGCGTACTGGCCCGAAGTACCAGCAAACGCATTCGCAACAAGGCCCCCTGCGGGTCGGTCGGAATGTTTGCGACGATGGCGTATAGAACGATGAGGCGCAGGGTTCAAGATGGCTATCGACGCGGACCTCTTCACGGGTACCGGCACGGACGCGTTCCGCTTATGGGACGACCACCAATGGCGCTGCACCTCGTTGCTCGGGACGTCCGCGAACCAGTGCGACGGCGGGGTGTAGTTGTAGTCCTGCAGGCACTCCGGCGAGCAGAAGCAGTCGATCTTGTGCTCCGGGTAGAACGGCCTCCCGCACCCAGGGTACTTGCAGTACAGCTTGACCTTCGGGCCCGGCCGCGACGCCTTGCCCTTCGAGAAGATGCGCTTGAGGGTGTCCATCGCGCGTGCGCCGCGCGTCGTGCGAGAAGGCGAAGAGAAGGCGAGGAGGGCGAAAGAGAGCCAGGGAGAGGTAGCACCATCGGCTTTTATGCGTAAGTGAGGTTCGCCACGGCGTCCAAGCGAGGCTAGGGTGACAATGAATGCGGTTGGCTCAAAGCTTTCAGCCACAAATGAGCCACCTTCTGGATAATGGCGGGCATCTGGTGCACTGATATATGTCCGGAAAGCCAGGATCCACGTCGATCGTGTCGCTTGGAGCGGAGTGTCGATGAACATTAGATACTTGTCGTGTCGCATTGTAGGGTGGCAGATCTCGCCATTGATGCCCACAGTCAACATGCGTGGCTAGAGGCCCTAAGTTCTTTGCGTCAGCCATTGTTAGATATCGGGAGTAGGGTGGTAGGTCCTTTGTCTTGCTCTGGTAGTACTGCGGGTGAATACAGGTATTCAGATACGCCAAGCAGAGCCTCAAGGCGGTATGTATGGGCTCGATCTCTTTCGCTGTACCTGACATTGGCCACCACTGTACGACTTCGCGGAGAGAAGGGAGGACGCCAGCTATGGCTGTAGTATGCGGAGAACCTGCGTTTGCGCATAGACGCTCGTCTAACGAGCCAGCTCGCGATCGGTAGCAGGTACAAACGTCGACTCGTCCTGGCAGCTTCAACTGGCAGCCCCAGCACACTAGCAGATTGCCAATAACTTGGAGTGTACATATACCACCTTGTCGTTCGCGCCCTACGGCTCTGCGAATCGCAGCCGCGGCATGTAACGTCCGCCCTATACTAGCACCACCCTAATAAGTGATGCCAACGAAGGTCGTCAGTATCGTTACATTCATAATCATGATAGTCGTCATATGCGTCGCATACGATGCCGTTACAAGTCATGTACAGACGTGAGGTCGTTATTGAACATACACCAAAGCACCGCAGCTGCGCCACCGGCTTTGAGGCGTTCCAGACGGAGGGTTGTGCCAATACCATCACATGTAACCGTGCGTTAGCAACGACAGGTGAATAGTAGGAGGTAAGTCCAAGGGAAAGGAAGGTGTGGTTTCAAGTAGTTGCGGCAAGGAGTGACTAATGAGGGCCGAAGACCAGGGTGTTGACGCGCGTAAGGGCATGCAGTGAATCGCAGGATCGCGGAGAGGGAATATGAATAACGCGAAGGGAAGCTATAGTCGGATGTGATGTCGATGCCGGGTATGAGCTGGAAGCGCAACCCCGCCAAGAAGCCTACAGACGGCGTTGCGAACGCTGATCCGAGTCATGAGGGACTTCCATCGAAGCTCTGCAAGGGCCATAGGGTTTCGGGGGAGGTGAGGTATAGCCCATGGACCGCAACACGCCCTCTCCCCAGTAATTGGCATTGTCAATCAACCCCTTGATGGATCTCGTGCTGGAGTATACGTGGTGGATCTCATAAGATCAAGGGTAAGCAGGATGAACAATACGGACGAGGTGGGTACGCCGGGGCCAGCCGTTGGGCAGATGAGTCCCTGATCCCGGCATGGGAGTGATGTCCCACCAAGCCAGGGGCCACGAATCGTCCCCCAGCGTCCTGGAGCCTGGCAATACATACGGAGAGCCACTAGACGGGGTTGGGGGCAGGTTAGTAGGGACTCCCTCGAGCTGAGCCGGCATTTGCCTGCAGGTTCTCTCTTCGCCTCAATGGCACGACTGAGGCGTGCAGTACTGGTGGCGGCGGTCGAGCGTTTCGGAGTCATGAGGGCTGCCTACTGGCACTTGCGACGAGCCGCCTGACTTGTGTGTCTTGGATGCCGCCGCGTATCCGGTATGCTGATAATACGTCCCACCTGAGCGACTGGAACCCGGCGTCGAATACGGAGAGCCGCTCATCGATCTATTCTGCTCCAGCTCGGGCTCGTACCTAGGCACCAAGGGCAGAGGCCCAAGGCGTTCGCCACAGACTGGTCGGATGACGGGACGCAACCAAGGAAGCGGAGAAATTGCAGGCAGCTGAGCGGGTACAAAACGACCAGTAGGTGAATGGTGAGACTCCGCGCGGGGACTAAGGCCTGGGACGCTGGAGTCGAGCGAGCTTAGCCTGTTGCTATTCGTACCGAGCGTGGGCCACGCAGATACTCCTATCGTCGGCAGGAAGCTATCACCGCGATGTTCCGGACGGTCACGGTGAGAGCGGCGAGGAGAGTCGTAAGGTATTCTAGGCGAACGTTGCATGTTTCTGTGCTGAGCGAACGAAGAAAAGGGCGAATGCATATCGTAGAACGATCGACCGCACAATGGCCACTTGCATCTGAATGGCTTATATACAACGCGAGGGCCCGCCACAGAACCGCTGTTGTACGCCACATAAGCGACAGAAATAAATGGGGCAGGTAATGAGCTAATTGCCGGCACGTATCCACACAGTGCAGAGATGTCGCCTTGCAACAGCCATCTAACTACAGATATAACCGTCAACCTGGCCGACGTACCGAGAAATGGGAACATAACCTTGTTTTGCCTGCAGCCTACTTATATAATCCGAGTTCGGCCTTCGAAGCTAGCCAGGCCAGAGTCTTATCGATAGCCAGCGTGTTACAAGTTGAATATCGTGATTCTTGTTCTCGACGCCCGCAACATCGCTCGCTACCTGCATCCTACGTGGTAGAAGTAGCTTGTCGGCATACGACGAACTATGGGCATGAGCTGGTCGACTCGTAGATGCCGTCTTCAAATCGGTGCATGTGTACAATTGTCGTCGTCAAGCGTCACAGCGGCGGCATTGTGGTGGCGCGAAGGATATGATTGTATGCGCGGAGAAAATCTAGCTGATGGTAGCAGAAGTGGGAATGATACGAGGACCCAGGTTCGCTCGCCTTAGGCTCATCGTCATGGTACGGGAACAAGTGGTGATAGTACATGCATAGGCGCTTATCCACGCCGCATGCTCCAGTACAACTCACTCAGAGAACGACTGGGAAGGACGACTCGGACGAAAGGCAATCTGGCATCCTGTCCATATACGAAGTCGTTATATTCATGTCGTAAGTGTCGTAATAGTCGTGAAGTGTTGTATGGATTTTGTGGCATAAACTGTCGCTACGAGTTGAGGCAAGACGAGATGCGTTACGGGTATACGTAGCTGCATCTCGGCAGCGCAGCTCCAGGGGGTCGGTTTCAGGTTGGATTTCGGCTTGCGGGCTGGTTCATAAGCATACAGCTACGAGATTTGCAGCGTCGTCGAGATGAGGAGGGTTAGAGTGAAACGAGAGTGGTGGTCCCGCAGTCAGCTTGGCGGGATATAACTTAATCGTCGCCGGAGGGTCAATGGGGTCTCGGTGCCGTAAGGACAGGCTGTAGACGATGGGGCCGGAAGAGAAAGAGCTAGTAAATATGCTAAGGAGCGGAAGGGTCCAAGTCAAGATGTAGGAACTCAGCCTCAAGAGAGGACAAATGAGCAGGAATGGCGTTGCATAAGGGGATACGGCTTGATGTGGTGTTGGTTCTGAGCTCCAGTAGGGCTATTCGACCTGCTACGGAGAGTGGATCTCATGGCCCATAGGGTGGAGGTGGGTCTGAGATAGGCCATCCGTCTGCCGTTACTTCACAGGGGCGACCCGGAGCAGAGTACTGGGGCGCTCCGTTGTTCCAAACACCATGCTGTGGCACCCGATAGTACATGGGAGCGGCGGCCATCGCAAAGCCGGCGGTGCCCATATAATAGCACGGCATGCCGGGCGGCGGCGCGTTCTGATATTGGCCAACGTACGGAAGGGCATAGGTACACCAGGGGACGGTCTGTGCAGTCGGCATCTGAGTCGGTTGAGGCCCTTGCCAACCGGCGAGGTTCCCTCCCGCCATAATCCTAGGGTCTCTTTGAGGATTGTAGGGGGAGGAGAAGCCGAACGGCAGAGGAGAAGGGTCGCTGACAGCTGCAAGTTGATTCGGAGCCCAAGGCGGGCACGTCTTGGTACAGGTGCTCTCTTCGTCCCAGTAGCACCGTTGTGGACGGCACTGCGCATGACGGCGAGCGAGCACCTCTGAGTACTGAGGAATATCAATCGGCTTGCGAAGCAAGTCGTCCCGCTTAGGCGGGTTGGGCGTTGCAGCGTGTTCCTCGTCGTAGCTATACGCATAATGCTCGTAGTCGTCTCCAGGCTGGTTGGAAGCCGCTGCCATAGATTCATCCCCCCAGATAGGTCTAATTGCGCGCATAGGAGGATGTATCGGAGGCGGGGAGTGAGATTGGGGAGGTGCAGCATGGTCGAAGGGGGTCCAAAGACTCATGCCGGCAATTCCAAGGCCTACAGAGCCAGGTCCATTCTCATCCGCGCCAGACTTGTACCGTGTGGCGTCGTGGTCCTCCATAGGTCGCTGGAAGGGCCGGTCCTGGTCACTTGAGCGGTCACAGTGATGGCGGGAAAAGAGGTTGAACATGCGGAGCGAGTGCGTCGCAAACGTCTGTGGTATGAGCAGAGGGAAGGACGGACACAATCAGTGGAAGGACTGGCCGCGCCGTTTGCACTTTCGCCCTTGACACACTTTATAAGGACGACGCCGGGATTTGTTACAAATGCGTTGTCCTGCGCCACAGCGGCACAGAGTTCTATGACTGTGGAAGCCCAGAGAAGCGCGTGAGAGACCTCAAGAAGCAACTTACCATGCTGTTGGTCGCATGGCTCGAAATGCTCGCTTCTCAAGTTCCTCTGTAGGCGAGCCTGTGAACTGCATTTTGTGATGTTATGGCGACACGTACTGAAGAGGTAACAACTACATGTTGCCCGGATAGTCGTCATCTGTTGTTCGCTGATAGCGATATCGCGTTGTAGCCCGAAGCTCTTGGATACAGCCAGGACAAGTGCAGAGGTTACTAGGGGGCTATGACGGACCCGCTGGGACTGGTGCGTGAACATACAAACTCACGGCACCGTCTTCCCTCTTCCGTTTGGTTCGAAGAAACGAGGGCATTTGTTGATATCGATAATCGGTGTCAGTACTTAGCGCGTCATGGCAAAAGAGACGTGGTGGCGCAGTAGCGAGAACAAGGAATTCGGATCAGTTGCACGGGCGCTTTTAAAATGAATAAATCGAATCGTACCTACTAATCGTTACAGTAGTGCTAGGGCGGGACCGCATAGGCCGCTCCTCATCCTCTCTTGGCCATCGGCACTGTGTACACAGATCGTAGGCATAACAGTGAGAAAGAGAGTAGTACTTAGATCGGATGAGTTTCGTCCTTATGAGCACCTCCGCTGACTCGGACTCGAGAAGCAGGACGAGGATCGCAGAACGCCTCCCTTTCTATACGCCTTCAACCGCGTACGACTATGCTTAGGATGTGGCGTACTCGGGCTGCCTTCGACGTACGCGCGCCTCTGCATCAGCCAAGTCGTGCCGTATCAAACTGGATGACATTGCACGATGCTTGTGACGGCGAGGCGGCGCTCTCAAAGAACCTCAAAGAACAGGGTTCTTCATGGTCTGCATCTCGGAGCTCCGACCGCAACGGTAATATCACATAAGATGAGGCGCAGAAGTTCTCATGGAATCGAATGATGCCGGAGCAGTGTTGCGCATTCGGGCGACTCTAGGGACCATGTACCTTCCCGGTTGACAGACTCTTCGGGGTCCGGTTGTTCTAAGTCAAGAGATCCACGTTGGCTATGTGCTGCATGGCCGACAGCCGGCATGGCTCAGAGGAGCGGGGAGGAAGGTGCGCAGGGTGCCAGATGTGGCAATTTGGGGACGCGGTTATCACGGAGTCCTTGTGCAGATGTTCGCCGCTCGATGTGCGCGTCCTTCGGCCTGGTGACGGCAGACTTCAGCAAGACGGAAACACCGGTGGCCTTGCTAGATTCGAAGTCATGCTGATTAATGTCCTTGACGCGGGATTTGGAGAGAGGTGTCATCGGCTTGACGCTGTAGGCATAATACGCCACATCAGAAGACGGCCGCGTCGAGGGCCCGGAGCATTTCGAGTTCAATCTGACGCAGGTAGCGGAGCATGAGTGGCTGCGAGTGCTTGGACGGCCCTGTAGCTCGTCGAGTGAACGCGTCGTGCAAGGTGGCATACGCAGCAATGCATCACCGTGCACGACGAAGCGTTTGCTGGAAGCTATCTGCGGATATTTCAGTCTCTGGCCACCAAATTGGGAGCCATGAGTAGGCGTTGGGCGGGTGGTTAGGTGAGTTACCAGATGAAAAGCGTACGAGGCGAAGTTGGCGCTGCCGACATATCAACTTGAATAGCCATGGTCTATCGAACGGCCAAGGCATGAGCCTGAGTATAGAGCTCCGACGAAACTGAGAACCTTACCAGACGAAAGGCCTCAACGAGTGTGTTAGATATCATCGCGAACAAACAGCAGCGTCTACGGCGACGCCATGATGGGCAGGAAGAGGGGACCGATCGCATCCCGGAATAGGACATCGGAGTGACTTGCCCGTCAGGTAGCTATTGCTCGTCTATATCGAATCGCGTCATCATGGTTCACATGGGCGGACATAACGAGTACCGCTATTGCTTTTCACAAACTTGTGACTGTATTGGTATGATGCACATGTTGGACGAGAAGCGGCGGCATCGGAGGTGGGGTCAGCAGGTTTTGAGTGCAAGTACTAGATAATGGATAGACCTGTAGCACTTTCATAGCAGTGTTTTCGGCCCGTCTTCGCTGGTGTCGCATTCTAAGCTTGTCTCATCAGCATACAACACGCAAGGCTGCATCACCAGCCACTCTGTGGTTACTGACAGACACGTAGAGCAAGATGAGCAATCGCAAGTCGGAGGATCAGCAGAACAAGAGCGCCACAGAACCCATTACCATATACGGCGATGGCGGCGCTCTAGCGCCCATTCCCGATGATCTGACCATTCCTCAGTTCTTCTTCGACACCCAGCACCCTCTCGGTGGTGAGGCGTTGCACGAACGTCCCCCGACATGGTTCATAGACGAGGCAACCGGGCGCGAGATAACGTCAGACCAGCTGCGAGCCCGTGTCTGGGGTCTGGCGAACTCTATGCATATCCGCTGGAATTTCGGTAAGTGCGGATTTCGATTCAGCAGTAGTTCTATCCTGACTCCCATATCGATGTATGTGCAGGGAACGATGATGTTGGTATGAAACTTCGTCTGAGTACGCATCCCCCGAAAAACCCACTTCTGTTTGACTAGTCTGTATATTTGGACCCAATCACGTCGGTAAGCCACGTTGTTCCTACCCTCCTGCAAGCCTCGAGTCTTACGACATACAGACTACCCGGTAGTAGTATGGTGCGTACTACGCGTCTACGAAAACATAGCTGTTTTGTGCTCGCTGATCGCGTACATATTGGATCTTCAGGGCAGCACATCGTCTTGGTGGCATCATGACGTACGGGCTTTCCTCTTCGGCTCATCGGTTTACAATTTCATTCGGGCACAGCTGATCTGACTCTCTTAGTGGGGCGAACCCGACTTACACGGTCGACGAGCTTGTCTACCAGCTCCAGACGGCACGCGCATCAGCGCTCTTCGTGCATCCCGACTCGTTGGCAGTCGGACTCACGGCTGCGCGCACAGCTGGTATTCCCGATGACCACGTTGTCGTGTTCGACGCAACTCGTGAGGGCTATGGTGGGCACGCGACGGTCGATGCGCTCGTGAAGGAGGGGCTGGCACAACCGAAAACTTGGGTAGAGCTGCGGCTGAAGCCAGGCGAAGGCAAGACTAAATTGGCGCTACTATTCTTCTCCAGCGGGACAACGGGAAGGGCGAAGGTATGGATTCCATGGGTGCAGCACTGGGCGAGAATCAATAGTATAACTCAAGTTCTCTCGACATACTCTGCGATAACAGGCGGTCATGATCCCGCACCATTCGGTAATTGCGAACGTCATTCAGATGAAGCAACACATCAATCGCCATGATGCGGACAAGCCCTTTGCGGAAAGAATGTACCAGCCGGGATATCGCATGCTTGGACGTACGCTTGTCCTTGTGAATATGCCGATATGCCAGATATACTGATCCACTCCTCCACTCCTCCACGCAGTGGTCCCGTTCTATCGTGCGTGTGTCTATTGTAGCTTTGCGAAGCCGCTATGGCTCCTGAACACGTGCCGCCCACAGACATCTATGGCATGGTCGTCTGTATGCACTATTTCCCTTTCACCGGGGTGCGTCTAGTTTAGGTTGATAGTAAGATTAGTCATAACTGACGGCGATGCTGCAGGGAACGCTTGTGATCGTTCCAAGATTCAACTTCGAGCACATGTTGAGGAGTATCGTGCGGTTCAAGATTAGCGTCCTCTCGCTAGTTCCACCCATGGTGGTCCTGCTTTGCAAAGTACTGCTCTCAACTCCTTACACTTAGCGGTGTCCACTCATGCCTTCTAATCTTCGCAGCATCCTTTGACTAAGCAGTACGACCTCTCCTGCGTCAAGACAACAATTGTCGGCGCTGCACCTCTGAGCGCCGAGCTCACACACCACCTCAGTCGCGTTCTGCCTAACAGCAGAATCGGCCAGGGATACGGGATGACTGAAACGTGCACGACCTTCGGGTTCCAGCATCCATCCATGCGCGTTAGCACGCCCGGCAGCGCAGGCATGATGATTCCCGGCACAGCCCTCAGAATTCTCAAGGCGGATGGGAGCTGGGGTGGCTTCAACGAACCGGGAGAACTCGTGATGACGGGTCCGAGCATGTCTGTCGGATATTACAACGACCCGCAAGCGTGAGTGGATTCCAGCATCGCATCATTTGCTCCATTTGCTACTGTAGAAGACCTAGTTGCGCTGATCGCATACGTAGTACGGCAGAGACATACCGTGACGGATGGATCTACAGTGGCGACGTAGGCTACGTGAACGAGCAGAAGGAGCTCTTCATAATCGATCGCATCAAGGTATGCTCCCTTCCTCCTTTCACCCTCTGACGCTGCGCGTTCTGAACTACGTTCTTGTTAACCACCACAGGAACTCATCAAGGTGCGCGGGTTTCAAGGTATGCATTTGCGTGCCCATGTATTGCATGAACCTTTGATCGCTGATACCCCCATAACGTCCTCGCAGTCGCGCCCGCAGAACTCGAGGCTCTACTCCTTGACCATCCCGACGTCGTAGACGTTTGCGTCGTTGGCGCACCGGACAACTACTCAGGCGAGGTGCCTTTCGCGTTCGTTGCCCTCGACGAGGCTACGCGCGTACGTGCTGCTGAGGGTCCTGTCGAGGCACAGCGTGTACGCGAAGCGATCATGAAGGTACGCATCGCTCGTACGCTGCATACGCTTACGGATAAACGATACTGACCACGCCCATTGCAGTATGTTGCGGAAAAAACGACTCGGTACAAATGGCTCGCGGGCGTCGAGTTCGTCGATGTCGTGCCGAAGAACCCGAGCGGAAAGCTCCTTCGCCGACTACTTCGGGACAAGCTGAAGGGTCTTATGAAGGAGGAGAAGGTGATGCTCGTGCACCCAGGGACAGAATCTAGAAAGCAGGCTAAGCTCTGAGTGTGATTGCATCGTTCTAGAATCACTCGGAGTCTATGTCTTGGTAGAGTCATGCTTTGTGTGTCAACATGTGTTCGGAATAGCGATCGTAACAACAAAACCTCTCATGTTGAGGTGACGAGCGAGACACCCCTCTCGGAATACAAATCAAAGGTAGCGTCGAAGAGTTCGCGTTTACCTGTGCAAACGTCTATCTATTCAAGGGAACTAGCGTCTCCAAGTGGGGTGCAAGTTTCAATCAGACTATTCCCCAGAACTCGCTACATGGTACAGTGTGGTATAGTGTACAGGTCTAAAATGGATGAATTTATGTGAAGATTCAAATCAACGCCTAGAAGGAAATAATGAACTCCGTGGAGAGCGCGTGACAACGGTCTGGAAAAAGGGGGGCGAGCGAAGGGGATGGTGTCAATAGGAGTTCTCCATTGAAAGAGCGATCGGGTTAGTCTGAGGGTATCGGTCAAGAGGGCATGTAGTAACCCGAGCTGCCTGCACAGAGTCGGACGGGACTGGTGGTATTGGTAGGGGCCGCGGCGGTCGCGAAGCGCGTGTGAACGGTTCGCCCTTGGGTGGAACGTCCAGAGATGGAACAATTTGCCGCTGGGAGAAAGCAGCCACATTGTCGGTACAACAGATAGACGTAGAGGCACGCCTGTTGGGCACCAGAGCTGGAAGACTCTCGTATGTCACTTGGCTGCACGAGTCGTGCGCCCGTCCTTTGATGTTGGCACCCTCTTCAAGCGGGCAATCTCTCCTCTCGAGCCGTGCCGTTTGATATGCGGCATACGATGGGTCCCCACACGTAGCGAGAGCAGAGGGCCTTTGGTGACTACGAGCGATCCTCGTGGACGGAGGGCTACTGTGGGTATCCCGGAAGGAGACACTGTCAGGTGAATGTACCATCGCATTGGGATGGAAGGGTATGTCTCCTTGCGTAACAACTTGAAACACAGCGGGCATAGAGGAAGCTTGTGCGTTGGCAGGTTCAGATTCAAAACGGCCCCCGGAGTGGAAGGATCTGCAAATATCATGAGCACTATTAGCAGCACCAACGGTGTGGTCGTGTATTCGAGGCTGACGGTGGAGAGAGGGGACAGGAGACGTCTAGGACGAGGTCGCGATGAAGACGCGACTGAAGGACACGGCCACATGACCGTGCATCAATGCACAAATCGGTTGCGCGCTCGATGGTCGGACTTCGACTTCTCATGCCTTCTCTTCTCGTGTCGTCTACGACATACGACCAATTCCACGTATCCCTTTTCGGTCTTTCTTCTCTCCTAGTCCTCTCGATCCGTCACTCGTCTTCTCGCTTTCTCTCTTGCTCGATTCCGTCCTCTCGCTCTCCCTTTCTCTCGCTCTCTCTCTCTCTCTCTCTCTCCATCTCTCTCTTGTTTCTTGTTAACCGCGTACGTGGACGCTCGACTGGGATGCCAACGGCGGAAGAAAGACGCTGGATGACGACGCGCCCGACGAGACCACCCGCTGTCGAGGGCGGCGACAGCGGACGTCAATAGGTGGCTCGTCGCAAACGGTCGCGCCAGATCGGTCTTCCCGAAGCTAGCGGAACTCCATCGAGCCGGAAGCGGACGCGATTTAGAATCGGACGGTCAATCGTACGTTACGTCGTGTCATGTTTTACTCTTTCTAGATTCTCGCGCAAGGGAGCCCCGGTCAAGAGTACGACCGGAGGGGCTTCGCGCTCGCACTCATGTACTTAGAGGCGTCGAGCCGCCCCGAATGCTCACTTTTCCCCTCGCGAAAGTCGCCGTTACATCCGCGTGCTCGCTCAGTAACTCCCGCTTGTCCCACTGTAAAGTCTCGCTTCAACGTTAACCTCGATTCCTACGCTACAAATCACTGTCTACTCTCGACTTGGACGACCCCAACCAAGAACCAAACACCCTCCTCTTTCGACTCTTAGCTCTACCGCTTCCTTCACTACCATAA
>MU278673.1:0-27800 GCA_022385745.1 Cubamyces sp. BRFM 1775 | reverse complement strand
AAGCTGGGACCTTGGCCTGTGCCGTTGCCCGACGTCTACATCTCTCGCAATGAGAACAGCGCTCAGATGTACGGGTTCGATCCAAAGGACGCCGAGAGCCGCTACAAGAGGCTTGCAGCGGACACACCGAACGTCACCATGGGTCCCATGCCGGTCGTAACGTTCATGGACGCATTCCTACCCATGTCAGAATCACTAGTCAAGCGCATGCCCTCTTGCGAACATGCGTTCGATGGGATTCGCGCGCAAAACAAGCATGAATCGGACATATATCCAGTCCTGGTGGGTACTTCAATGCTAATCTTCTCGCTCCTTATCAACTCAACAGATTCCTCTCGCAAGCTCAAAGGACTGAACGTCAGCGAACCGTCGCGATGCCCTGGATATGCCTTTCGCGATACTTCCACTCGAGCAGACGAACTGGAGGGCAAGCTCGGGTCCATCAAGCCCGACATCATATGCTACGCAGAGAGGTACCTCCCGGAGGTCAGGCCGCACAAAGTCAAGCGCACTAACGAATGGGCGGCTATGACCCGGATCGCCTATGCGGAGATGTTCATAGAGATCAAGAAAGACCAATCTGACGATCACTACGTCGACCCTCCAGCGGGCGCGGACCGCGATGCTCACTACTTCGTTTGGGGCAGAAACGCGCGGGCGCTGGGGGCGGAGGCGGATAAACTCAAGCAATATCTTGGACAGAACGTGGCGTACGCTACCGATATGTGCGCCCGTCAACACCGTCGATTCTGCTTCTCCGTCACGGTGAGCGGATGCTCGGCACGTCTGATTCGCTGGGATAGGTCTGGCGCTATCGTCACGGAAGCGTTCGACTATGTTGCCAATCCCGAGCTGCTGTGCGAGTTCTTCTGGCGATTCGCTCACCTATCGGATGAACAGCGAGGCTATGACATGACCGTACAGCCTGCGACTTTGACAGAGGAGGCCCTGTTCCGCGACGCGATCAAAGAACACATCCAGAGTCAGATCGACTGCTCTGACCCGGCTGTGCTACGCGAAGTCTTGGACACCCACTACATGCCTGGCTACGTCACGGTGGTCTCTACTCCCTCCACAGGCTCCGCCGCATCACGCTTGCTGGTTTCTCGCCCCATCGTCACACCTCTCTTCTTCGCTGGCCGCTGCACTCGTGTATACTGGGCCGTGGACCCGGATCCCGCCGCGGAGAAGAAGGTGGTTCTACTGAAGGATACTTGGCGGCTTCAAGGTCGCGATGCAGAGACAGAAGGCGCTGTTCTCCGCGACTTACAAGCGAGAGGAGTGCCGAACATCCCGCATGTGCTTTACGACGGGGATGTACTAGCCTTCAACTACTCCGGTCGCACACCCAAACTTGGTGAGTGTGTGTCAGTACGGATCCTTGTAGCAAGTGAATCATGCTCGTGTCATAGCTAAGGATCGGACGATATGCTACTCCTATCTGAGAAAGAACGATTGGCCATGCCGGAAACCCTTGCTGCGCGTGAAGCTCGTGAAACGCATCCACTATCGGCTGGTACTGGACATCGCTGGGTTCCAACTAATGTCTCTATACGGAACGCACGAGCTCCTCCATAGTACCTATGATGCTTTCCGAGGTATGTTGCTCCTCGAAACTATCTCGTATACTGGGACTAAGCGACGCCATCATAGCGCTCGTGTCCGCATTTCAACTTGGCAGGCGTCTCCATCGAGATATTCATCCAGGGAACATCATTCTGTACAACACCTCCAACACCCCTACCAATCCGCGGACAGGATTCTTGGTGGATTGGGACCATTCATGCGCCATCGACGGGCGGCAACAACTCGAAGATATATTCCGTCCATCTGTATGTGCTTGACGTCTTGATAGACTTAGACTTGACTTCGCTGATCGTTGCTCGCTAGGTGCAGTGGCAATTCGTCGCAATGGACCTCCTTCATGAAGCGCGCCTCAAACCACCGCATGACATCGTACACGATATGGAGTCCATGCTCTACGTGGTCCTCTACTGTGGTCTTGTCCGGTTGCCTCTCACCCAGCCCTCCGATCCCCGCACCTTCCGGAACATCATGCATAATTTATTCGACATCTCTTGCGAATATGAAGATCGATTTACCGGAGGTTCAGGCAAGCGTGCCAATAGCGCAGCCAAAATGTATACATCGAGCATCATCTGGAAGTCCCCCGGCATCGGAGAGTGGATCAATACCGTGTGTACGATGCACATGCCGGGTGAAGACACGCCACTATCAGAGCGAGGGAGGTGGACGTTCACCCACTTAGACTCGTTCTGGAGGACATTTCTCGAGAGGTACGCAGGAAAGTTGCCCAAAGAAGACGGCATGGACAACATCGCCGAGTTCGAAGGGCTGGCAGGACTGGCCCCAGGCTCGTTGATGAAAATACCCAAGCATCCTACCGTCGCCTCCTGTGAAGATCTACTCCAGAACAACCCAGGGGCCGGTCCGTCGAGCGCGGTGCTATTGCGACCGAGTGCGAGTCACGCAACTAACCCGTCTAGCCCTGCCAGCAGAGCAACTGCACCTCCGACCAGTCTCCCCTCAACATACAGCGACATGGACGGATATTCGAAGTCCTCAGAAGAGACGATCGATAACCGTTCCCCTTTCCCCCGCCTTGGCAGCACGCGTGAGAGGTCACCGACCCCGACCCCTGGTCCTTCTTCCGAAATGCCGCAACCTGGACTCAGGAGGTCAACGCGTGAACGCAAACGCCCCAGGAGATATATCTCTTAGGTACGCAAGTATGAGGCTGCGCCGTACATACGCCACCACAGCTGCATCTCTCATTCCCTGCTCTCCAGATTAACACCGGTCACACGAAAACAGAATTTTTCATGCCGCAGTCAACCTGGCGAGCGCTACACTGTGGCTGACACGGTGGACATTGCTACGGTGTGGAAAGGAATCTTGTGCTCCGGCGAGTGCGGCGGGAGGCAGCGTCGTCAGTCAACTATTCCTCCCTAGTCAGATGTAATCCAGTAGCTTGAGGCGGTATTGCCAGCGGGCGTAAACTCGTCACTATGCTAGTTTAGTGCTATGGTATCATCGCGGCAGACACAGCAGTGCTGCGTCGCGCTCGAGCCTCAGGAGTCAACGCCTAAAAGGGTCCGTATACCCACGGTAGCGCCGAAGTGTGTTGAATGTTCATGTTCAGCGCTTCGGCCCCGGTGACCACCTGCTTTCCCTCATCTACGTTCCGTCTCGTGCTTGCTAGGAAAACTCGGCGGTTTCTTCTATATGCCTCTTGAGCCATGCGTATACAACGTACCTATGGCGTTGGATCCTCAGACGTCGCGAATTCATGGTCTTGAACCCGCCCTCGCGATGGCACGCTGCAGAGCTCACATGCAAGACGCGCAGCGATACACTCTGGGGCCTATGCCAGTCGCAGCCTTCATGGACACGTTCCTGAAAACGACCTCAACGGATAGAAGTGACCTACTGTCTCCCAGAGACGCGTTCAACGCTGTCCCAGAGCGTGCCGATAGCGCTGCCCAAGTCTATGAGCCACTGGTATGTTCATGTCGCTCCTGAAACTACTTGCGCTCACTTGACATCGCCATGTGTAGTACCGAGCCTTGAACAAGAGCACAAAACATAAGGCACGATGTCCGGGCTTCGTCTTTGACCAAGCCATCGCGCGTAGCACGCGTCCTCATCGTCTAGGCTATGCAAAGCCACACATCTGTTGCTTTACCCCTGAGAACCTTGAACTTGTGGAGCAGGCAGACCAAGCTGCGCGCGTTGAGCTAGGTTATGCAGAACTTATCATTCAGGTAGCTGCAGATCCCTCCCTTGACTTATTTGTGGATCCGGACGTCGATACCAATGACGTGGATCTGGCAGCCCATGACTTCATTCAGAATGCGTCCAACGATCGGAGTCGACATGAAAACATCACACGAGCTTTTGGCTTACATATATCCTTTGCTACGGAGATCTTTGCTCGGCAGCATCGTTCATTTCTCTTCACTGTGTCACTCGCTGGATCGCTTGCTAGGTTCATTCGCTGGGACCGCTCCGGTTGCATTGTCTCTCGAGCCTTCAATATTCGGGACGACCCTGGTTCGCTTTCTGAATTTTTGTGGAGATTCTCCAAATTGACGCATGCGCAACGCGGCCACGACTTGACGGTCCGGGCCGCATCCGTACAAGAGGAAGAGCTTTTCCGCGATGTCATTAAAGAATTCGTCCGTGATCAATTGGACGGCACGGAAGACGAGCTCGAGAAGGCGATGTCGATGCACTACCAGCCGGGACACGTCGCCATCGTACTCGTGCGGTCTCAGCATTCTTCAGATCGGGACGAAACCCCGGAAACCTTTCTCGTATCTCGCCCTGTCGTATCTCCGCTGACTCTGGACGGCCGCTCAACTCGTGGATATTGGAGCGTGGATACTGCTACAAAACATGCGTGCTTCCTGAAGGATACATGGCGTACCTTCGCCCGACCGAGATCAGAGGGGGAAACCTTGCAGGATCTCAACCATTTAGGCGTCCGCAACATCCCTTCCCTTGCGATACATGGCGACGTGCTGGAAGATCCTGGTCTGTTTCTCTGACCAGTCATAATCTGTTCATATCAGTTAACCTGTCCTTACAGACGGCACCGCGCAGGACACTCAGACAGACCAGTTCGTAGACGAGCCGTGGGCACGTCGAATCGGCGGCAAAGATGTGATTGTTCACAGACGACGGCACTATCGCCTAGTGACCTACACCGTTGGCTATGGCCTACAAGACCTCCGAGGTACTGAGGAGTTGTTGCACGCAACGTATGACGCCTTCGTCGGTCAGTAGTGCAGATACTGGATAGAAATCATGTTACTTACATGTCTACTCAAAGCTATGCAAGATGCCCTCGCCAAGGACAAACGCCTACACCGAGACTTGAGTGTCGGCAATATCATTCTGGTTAAGGAACCTGGCCGAGCCATCCGGAGGGGCTACCTCATCGATTGGGACGCCTCGATTCGTGTAGACAAGGAAGGGCAAGCTTTGCGTGAAGGCCGTGCTGTGGGTTCAATCGTCTCGATCGACGATGCGGGCATATTCTGACACAGGTTGACAGGGTACATGGTCGTTCATGTCCGCTCGGATGCTCTCGTTCAACCACGCAGAGTACAAACATACCTTCAAGGACGATATGGAGTCCTTGCTATACGTGGTTTTGTATTGCGCCTTGCTCTATCTACCTCACCGGTTCATAGCAAAAAACCTCACCGCACTCTACAACGGATTCTTCGAGGAGTACCAGGACTTCGGCCCAACCATCTACGGCGGAGTAGGCAAGACCGCGAATCGCGCGGACCGCATGTGGACGAAGCTTGTGCGCTTCGAAAGCCCTGCCCTACAAGAATGGCTTGACACGGTCCTGAACTATCATAGTCCCCTGGTCGATGAGCGCGAGAAGTACCGAGGGATGTGGGAGCTGGACAAGCTCGACGCTTTCTGGTCCAACTTCCTCGAGACGCACGAGCTGGAGCGAGATAATCGCACCGTGAACAAGATCTCGATGGTGTCGCACTACGACCCAGACTCTCCACCAACGGATCCGCCTACACCTCCATCGCCGTCTCCTATACCATACGTAGATTTCTCCTCCTCCTCTTCCTCCGATATCGAGCCGGACGAAGGCCCCGAACGTAAACGGAGTCGCCTCGATTATGCGCAGCTTGCGCGTCCACGCTCTCCAGCGCCAGCCAGAGGCAGCCGTGCCGCCGCCCCTCCCACGAATGTCCCCCTTCGCCGAAGCCAGCGCATTCGGGATCAGCAGAACAAGTCCCAGGCGGCTTCCGCTGCGGCGACTGCTGCACCTGCCGCCGGCCCCAGTTCGTCGCGCCAGCGCGGTGCGACTTCTGCCCGTTCGCGCGGGCGAGGGCGTGGACGAGGGCGCGGGCTCGGGCGTGGACGTTCGCGAAAATAGGTGTGTCCGCCCGTCCGCCCGTCCGCTCGGGACTCGTACGGACAACCGTCCAAACCTCACAAAACCGAACGCTACTCCCGTCCCACTAGTCTCTTCGTCCCCGTAAGCGCCTGTTCGATATGGCCTTCGTCTGCGTCCATTTCGCCTGGGTTCGCTTTCGCGCGTTAGGTATATGCCCACATACCCTTGCTTTGATCAGTTCTGCTTTGCCACTTTGGGTACGGTGCTCCATTGCTGCTTTCTGATTATTCGGATGGCATCTGAAGAGGAAGAGAGCCTCTTCCGCAATACAGTCAAGGAATATGTCAAGGCTCACTTAGATGTCGAGGGAGACGAGCTCGACAAAGCTCTCTCGTTCCACTATCAGCCTAACCATGTGACTGCGGTCTGGGTGAATCCCCAGCAGTCCTCAGAGTCTGACGAACACGCACAACTGTTCCTGGTCTCGCGACCTGTCGTAACCCCTCTATCGTTGAGTGAGCGCTGCACCCGGGGTTATTGGTGCGTCAACGCTGCTACAGGACGCATCGGATTCCTGAAGACTACTTGGCGAACTATCTTCCGCAAGGATACTGACGGCGACATTTTGCGCCGTCTGAACAATCTTGAAGTACGCAATGTTCCTTCCCTGGCGGCGCACGGCGATGTACTCTGCTGCATGGATGAATCAGAAGATGTCGGTTAGTCGTTCTCAGTACTTTTGTGCCCTCAGCGTTCACAGCGTCTCGGTACATACGACCTCAGTTCCCTACCGACGGATCTCTCCAATATCCCAGGTTATCATGAGCGTAGCCGACGTCGTCGCGATGACACAGACGAGGATGAATCCCACCCCGCGGCGTCCTTGAACGCCCGCAGCACGTCTCGTCGCCCACCAACGAAGCGCAGCCGTGCTGATCCTGCGCCCACCGCAGGATCCCGTCGGAGCGAACGGATCCGTACCCAGCAATCACACACGGAGGCCGTTACTCAGTGCTGTTAGCGGGCCTGCTCCTCGCGCTAAAGCTCTGATACGCAAGCGCGACGGAGGCTCAGCGTCAGTCGCGCAAGTGGATGACTTTCCGTAAGACTCTAGAATCTAGAGTTGCCTCTAGATTTCAGAGCGGGTCAACAAAATGTGTCGGAGCTCGAAAGCTGCCCCACATGCAAACGCCCTCCTCTACTCCGCTTAGTCAGCCAACGTCAGGCTCACGTATAAGACAGTTTGTTGACGAGGAACTTTCCAACAGGATCGGAAGTATGGTTTTTGCCCTGATTTTTCGCCTTTTATGTCGTTTAGAGCCGTCTAGAGACGAGATTTAGATTTAGAAGGAGGGGTCGACCCCCTCCTCTAAACACAACAAGCGCCCGAAATCTAGAGTCGAGCGCCTCCATGGGCGGACTTTCAATCTAACTTCGGATCTCGTCCCACCTACCGGATTTGAACAGGTCCTGGAGATTTAGAGTCGACTCTAAAAATCTAGAGTCTTACGGAAAGTCATCCAGTAGCTCAATCTCCTGAGGACCCCCGAAAATCCTCATAGAGCTTATGTGCCAAAAGGGCCCCATTTTGTCCATTTTCGGGGGTCCCAATTTGGTCACTTTTCGGGGATTTGGATGTAACCTCTCGCCTCCCAGGCCAGATTCGGGGAAATCTGGCATGTAACCCCCCTATAAGCGCCCGGGGGCTTACGGGCGCTTCGGGCCCGCCGGCTCAGTCAAGGGGTTCTGTTTTACTCTTGGTGCCATGATAGGCTACCCCTGCAAGACTATGAAAGACAAGGTAGTCTACAATGCTGTCAAACCCCTCTGATAAGTGGTCGCGCTGAGTGTCAGCTCACGCGTGGCACACGGCTCCACATGACCCAAATTCGGGGGATTCTGGCACATAACTCTCCCTCGCCGAGGTCGTTTTCGGGATGTAACCTTGGGCCTCAAAAGCCCAATTTTTGGGGATTTGGCACAATTTGGCACATAACCTTCCGGGCCCTTCGGGCCCGTTTTCGGGGATTTTGGCATGTAAGATATAGGCGGATTTTCGGGGGTCCTGCGCTGCCACTGCGCTGCCGTGGTCCTGCGTGCTCCAGCATGTAAGTATCTGTAAGTATCGGCGTTACAGAGCTTCATTGTCAACTTGAATACTAGCGCCGACAAGCGCGATCCGAGGAGCGCTCTTCTCCACATACACCAGCTTCTCCTCTTCCCCGCCTACTATCTGTTGCAACTGTAAAGGCCTGGCGAAAACTCTATATGCCTCTGGAACCATGCGTCTACAACGTACCTATGGCGCTAGACCCGCAGACATCGCGAACTCATGGGCTTGAACCGTTACTCGCAATGGCGCGTTGCAACGCCCTCATCCAAGACGCGCGACGATACACCTTGGGACCTATGCCTGTTGCAACGTTCTTGGACACGTTTATGAGCACCAGTTCAATGGACAGAAGTCACTTCTTGTCCCCCCAAAACGCGTTCAGAGCGGTGCCGGAGCGTGCTAGTAGCGCTGCTGAGGTCTGTGAGCCGCTGGTATGTTTGTGTTGCTTTCAAACCAACTAGTATGGGTTTCATATCGTTCCTGTATAGTTTCAGGCCCTGAGCAAGAGCACAAAACACAAGTCACGGTGTCCGGGCTTCGTCTTCGACAAGACCAGCGAACGTAGCACACGTCCATCTCGCCTAGGCTATGCGAAACCACATATCTGCTGCTTCACCCCAGATAACCTCAAGCATGTGGAGCGATCAGATCCGGCATCACGCTCAGAACTGGGTTATGCTGAACTCATAGTACAAGTGACTGGAGATCCCTTTCTCGACTACTTCGTCGACCCGGACGCTGGAGCGGACGACGAGACCCTCGCAGCCCATGACTTCGACCGGGAAGTTGCTGGCGACGGAGGTCAGCAGAAGGAGGTTATGCGAGCTTTCGGCCTGCACGTGTCCTTGGCTACAGAGATACTTGCCCGACAACAACGTTTGTTCCTCTTCACCATATCTCTTTCTGGCTCATTTGCCAGGCTCTTTCGTTGGGACCGCTCAGGCTGCATTGTTTCCCGGGCTTTCGACATCCGCAAACACCCTAATTTACTTGCTGAGTTCTTGTGGAGGTTCTCCAAGTTAACGGATGCAGAACGTGGATTCGATTTGACGGTACGGACAGCATCTCCCCAGGAGGAGGAGTTGTTTCGTAACGTCGTCCAGGACTACATTCGCGACCAGGCGGATGCGTCAAATGAGGAGCTCGAGAAGACTGTGTCCACTCACTATCAGCCAGGGCACGTGGCCGTTCTACCCATACGTCCTCAAGGCACCTCAGGGCCAGAGGAGCCCACACGATACTTCCTCGTATCTCGCCCTGTTGTCTCTCCTCTATCCTTGGATGGCCGTTGCACCCGGGGGTATTGGGGCGTTGACCTAGCTACACGACGTCCTTGCTTCTTAAAGGATACATGGCGTACCTACGCGCAAAAGGGTTCGGAAGGCGAAACCTTGCAGAAACTCAACAAACTTGGCGTTCGAAACGTCCCATTGCTAGCAGTACACGGCGACGTGCGCTCAATGGAAGCTGCGGGTTAGTCGGTTCGCAGGTACACGCCGTAATGATGGTACTAAAACGACTCTGTAGACGACCAATTCCAGGACACACAAAGCGATCAGTTCGTGGACGAGTCCTGGGCACGACGGATTGGCGGGAAAGATGTCATTGTGCACAGACGGAGGCATTACCGCATGGTGACGCATACCGTTGGTTTTGGTCTCAAGGACCTACGAGGGACAGAAGAACTTCTGCATGCCACGTATGACGCGTTCGTCGGTGAGTAATACAAGAGTTGAGTCGGTATTGCTGAGTCTTACGTCTCGATTAGCGATGCAGGACGCTCTTGCGAAGGACAGACGCATTCATCGAGACTTGAGCGTCGGCAACATAATCTTGGTCAAGGAGCCTGATAGAACCGTGCGTAGGGGCTACCTCATCGACTGGGACGCCTCAACTCATGTCGACAAGGAGGGAGAAGCGTTACATGAAGGTCGCGCGGTAGGGTCAAGCTATGATTGCAATGTCTACACCTCTCATCGCGAATGTACAGGGAACGTGGTCGTTCATGTCGATCCGAATGCTTGCTTATGGACATGAGGATTACAAGCACACCTTCAAAGACGACATGGAGTCCCTATTATACGTTGTCTTATACTGCGCCTTACTCTATCTACCTCACAGGTTCGTTTCGCGAAACCTCACCGCTCTCCACACAGGCTTCTTTGAGGAATGTCAGGACGCCGGATCCACCATGTACGGCGGCGTGGGCAAGACCGCAAATAGCGCCAATCGTCATTGGACACAGTGCGTACGCTTCGGCAGCCCTGCCCTTCAAGAGTGGCTCGACACGGTCATGAACTACCACCGTCCGCCTAATGAGGAATACGAGAAATATCGCGGAATGTGGGAGCCAGAAAAGCTCGACGCGTTTTGGTCAAACTTTCTGGAGACGCATGAGCTAGAGCGGGACGATCGCACCGTGCACAAGATATCGATGGTATCCTACTACGACCCCAACTCCCCGCCCACGGCCCCGCCCACGCCTCTTGCGTCGTCGTCGTCTCTCCCTTTGCCATACAATGACCTCCCTACCTCTTCCTCGAGTTCCGATGAAGGCCCCGACCACAAGAGAGCCCGGCTTGCCTATGCACAGTTTATCCGATCACACCCCCGAGCCAGAGGCAGTCATGCGGCCCCTACTGAGAGTACGCCCCTCCGTCGCAGCCTGCGGATCCGCGACCAGCAGAATCAGCCCAAGCCTCCTCCTGCCTCGAGACCGGCCAACCGTGACTCCACACGCAAGCGTAGTGCAACCTCCGGTCGGTCGCGAGGACAAGGAAGAGGACGTGGGCGTGGACGTTCACACAAGTAGAGCTTGTAGCCGCCATCTGACCCATACGGACAATCTCAGGAATGCCGGAATATGAAACGCTGTTCTTTGCCGCGGCTACTTTCTCCCCTTCGTCACTTCAATATCGCTGTCGTCCGTGTCCTTTTCTTGCTTTCGCGTACCGTGTTCCTCGCTGCTTCACTTCGTTCCACCATCCCATACAGCATCCGAATACTACCCTCACCGTCGTGTCCTTCTCTGATTTTGTTCCCAGTCGGGTAGCCATGATCAATGTTCTCTCGATTGCTCCGTAACTACCGTGCTTGCCGTCCGGCACCTATACGAACTCTGATCCATTCGTCAGGCTGCTGTCGAGCTCGTGTACGTCAAGATGAACACCGTTTAGCCCGCGACAACGCCTGGCGCTTTATCCTAGATGACAATGGCAACCTGGCCTAAACAAGAACAAGGCGGATAGCCTTGCGGCCGGCAGACTACTACGATAAGTAAGTGTTGTATTCTGCCGCCGTTCCTCCACTTGATTGACTTTCGTTGTAGCCTTCGCCCATAGAAGGGCCATAGCATCTGACGTAAAAATGTTCTGTAACAACGCTGCGTACGGCTTCTCTGCGTCAAATTGTGCGTCTTCCACAGCCTCCGTGATCACGAGTGGGTACTCTGGAATAAGAGCCAGCCCATCCTTGGACTCTCGACTCTCGTTTAAGTCTTACGTTCCGGAACCCCGATGCACTGCTGCCAGCTCGCTCCTGAAATTGACGAAATGCCGGTCATTCTTCCGGTGCACTGCGGCGCCAATCTGCCATGAGCACGTACGGATGTGCATTGTCTCCCCCCAAGTGAGAGTGGATGTGGTCTCCAAGCGATCAGCGCCGGTTTACTTCTTCAACCATTGGGTGTCTCAAATGCGCCCATGTCACTCACTCTCACCGAAGTTCTCCCCTCGTATGCAGCACGAGCATATCGTTTGGCATACCGCTAGCCCGCGAGTCTCAACCAATGAGTCAGACATGGGAAACAGTACGTGCTTAATTCCTGAAGCGAGGCTTTGCGTGGCTCAGTTTTATGTGACCGCGCAGAGCAGCACTCAGACCACCGAAGACGGTTATGATGTGCTTCGGAAATCAGGGCCTTGGACAGTGCCCTTGCCCGACGTCTACCTCTCTCGCAACGAAAACAGTGCCCAGACATATGGATTTGAACCCAAAGATGCCAAGAGTCGCTATCGGAGACTGGGAGGGGATGCACAACGTGTCACTGTAGGACCTATGCCGGTCACTTCCTTCATGGATACCTTCCTGCCCGCATCTAAAGGGCTGGTCAAACGCATGCCTCCGTGCAAGAAGCTATTTGATGGGATCAAGGCGCAGAATGAACTCGAATCAAGTATATACAAGGTGTTGGTGAGCAAGCCGCGTTTTAACCTCACTTATTCAGGCGCTGACTGGCCGTGACACGGAAGCTCAAGGGGCTGAACGGCGGCAAACGACCACGGTGTCCTGGCTATGCCTTCCGAGATACCTCCACTCACGCCGACCAGCTAGAGGGCAAGATAGGCTCGGTGAAGCCAGATATCATCTGCTATGCGGAGAGTTTCCTTCCGGAGGTCGAGGTGCACGGCGACAAGGCCACCAACGAGTGGGTATCCGTGACACGGATAGCGTATGCGGAAACCTTCATAGAGGTCAAGACCAATCGATCCGATGACCACTACGAAGATCCTCCTGCTAATGCGAACCGCGGCGTCTTCGAGTTCGTCTATGGGAAGCACGCGCGAACGATCACGAAGACTATAGAAGAACTCAAGGAGCATCTTGGACAAAACGTGGCGTACGCTACCGATATGTGCGCCCGTCAACATCGTCGCTTCTGCTTCTCCGTCTCTGTGAGCGGGTGCTCTGCTCGTCTGATTCGCTGGGATAGGGCTGGAGTTATCGTCACGGAAGCATTCGACTTCGTGTCCAAACCAGAGCTGTTGTGCGAGTTCTTCTGGCGCTTCGCTCACCTCACCGATGAAGAACGAGGTTACGACATGACCGTACACCCTGCCACCTCCGCCGAGGATGCCCTCTTCCGTGACGCGGTCCTGGAGCACATTCAGAGCCAGATTGTTTGCTCTACGCCCGCGGCATTGCAGAAAGCCTTAGACACCCACTATATGCCCGGTCACGTCTCGGTGGTCTGGACCCCGCCCGATATCAACAACACTACTCCCATATACCGACTTCTGGTTTCACGTCCGATCGTTACGCCCCTGTACTTCGCTGGGCGTTGCACTCGTGTATACTGGGCTGTCAACCCTGATGCCACCACCCAGAAGAAGGTCGTGCTCTTGAAGGACACGTGGCGACTTGACGGCCTCGGCGCAGACGTCGAAGGCGCTGTTCTCCACGAGCTGCGAGCAAAGGGAGTACGAAACATCCCACGGGTGCTACACCATGGTGACGTTGTGATGGGCCATTCGCGAGGGCAATCTGGTGAGTCCATGCAGTCATATGTGTGAGCTCTTGAGGACGAGCATTACATACTCTATGACATAGGTTGGGATCGAACGATTACCCGCGACTTTTTGAAGAAGGATAGCAAGTGGCCATGTCAGAGACGACGACAGCACGTCAGAGTAACCCCTCGCACCCACTATAGACTCGTGCTGGACGTCGCGGGGTACCAGCTGCTGTCGCTGTCAGGTACACACGAGCTCCTCCATGGCACATATGATGCTTTCCGAGGTATGTAATCGAATCGGATGTTTCGGATGCACTGCTCAAGGTCGAAATCATGCCATCACAGCACTTATGGCCGCCTATAAACTTGGCAGGCGTCTGCATCGAGACGTCCATCCAGGAAACATCATTCTATACAACGATTCCGAGTCCGGGAGGCCTTCCAATCCGCGGACGGGATATCTGGTAGATTGGGATATATCTTGCGCTATAGACGGCACTCAAACTATCAAGGATCTGTACCGTCCCTCCGTACGTCCAGAAAGGCTCGAAGATAGTTAGAAAAACTGAAAAGCTGTTCTTCAGCACCAATGGCAGTTCGTCGCTGTGGATCTCCTAGGGGCCGTATACCCCAAGCCAGCGCACGACATCGTACATGACATGGAGTCGATGCTCTACGTCGTGCTCTACTGCGGCCTCACCCGACTGCCAACCAAAGAACCGTCCGACGCGGAGGCCTTCCGAGACCTCGTGCACTTTCTTTTCGACGTTGGGTCCGTGTATCGAGGGGAGAACGTCGGCGGGGACGGGAAGAGGACCAACATACGCAACAGGCAATTCACGAAGTTGATTATCTGGGAAAGACCCGAAATGAACCACTGGATCGACACCGTATGCGACATGCTTAGTCCGCCCGCTGGCGCTCCCATTACGCAGGGTGAATCTTGGACGTCCGATCGCCTGGACCAGTTTTGGGCGTCGTTCCTGCGGGAGAACTCTGGTCGCATGCTCAAGAACGACTTCGTGGACAATATTCGGAAACACGGTGGGGGACTAGCGGGACATGTCCCAAAGTCCTTGACCTCTCTCCCGAGGCATCCTACACTCACCCACCGTTCTGCCAAGCGTGTGCGCTTTGAGCCGCCTTCTTCCTCTTCGAAAGCCGGTCCGTCGAATGCTCTCCTGAGTGCACCTGTGCCGCTATGGTTTTCCACACACTCCGCCGAGTCGGCGACGTCGAGCGTGATAGCTCCGAGTACGGCCACCGCTCCTCCGGCAAGTCCCACCATCCTATCGGCAGCCAGTGACATCGACAGGCGCTCTGAGACCCCAGTTCCGGATAATCGTCACCCACCCACGGTCGACACCGTGGTACGCGAAAGGTCCCTAACCCCGAGGCCACAGGCTTCCTCGGATGCAGCGGAGACACCCCAGTTGAGGAGGTCCTCGCGCACGCGCAAACGGCCCTGGTATCTCATGTCGTAAATACGTAAGTCTCAAAAGTCGCCGTACTTATCCGTGCAATCCCTATGCTTGACCCGACAAAGTACAGGTCGGAGGAGTCTTGGGCGAACTTGGACGAGTGGCGTTCACATAGCTTCACTACTTGTTGTATCTTGTTTGATTTGATGCTCCGTCAATGACATACCTTTCCGTCTGTATTTGATAAGGAATGACTGGTGCGTGAGGTTGTTGAAAGCGGAAGTTCCAAGAGTACAGTACTCCCGATGAATATATACATAATATAGTCTAAACAACAAACGTTGGGCGCTTGCTAGATTGACAGTACGTCGAATCGTCGACCCATAGACGCTAGTGGCATTGTTCACTGAAGACGCCCATGTTCGCCTGCACACACCCTTCCTTCCTTCCACCTCCAGCGCGTGCATTCGCTCAAGCTTCTTGCTGGTCTCTACCACATGCCTCCTGAGCCATGCGTATACAATGTGCCCATGGCGCTGGAACCGCGGACGTTGCGAACGGCCGGGCTTGAACCAATACTCGCGATGGCACGCTGTAAGGGCTACATACGGGACGCGCAACAATACACCATCGGACCTATGCCAGCCGCGACATTTCTATCTACATTCATGCAAACGGCCTCGTCGGACAGGACGGGTATGTTGTCTTCTAAGGGGGCCTTCAACGCCGTCCCAAGGCGTGCTGATAATGCCGCCGATATCCACGAACCACTAGTATGTTTTCTCCTTGATCAGCCTAGTTTCCGAGGTGCTCAAATCACGACCTCGTAGTATCTAGCCTTATGCAAGAGCACAAAGCACAAAGCCCGCTGCCCAGGACTCGTATTTGATCAAAGCATCAAACGTAGCTTACGTCCCTCTCGCCTCGGCCATGCAAAGCCACACATCTGCTGCTTCAAACCGGAGAACCACAGGCACGTCGAGGACGCCGACCCTGCCTCACGTGTTGAGCTTGGGTACACCGAGTTCATCGTACAAGTCACCCCAGACTCTTCCCTTGACTATTTCATCGACCCGGACGCCGACGCCGACGACCGGACGCTCGCTGCTCACAACTTTGTCCGACAGTTCTCTGATGAGAACCGGTACAAAGAGGTGGTCCGAGCCTATGGCTTGCACATCTCTTTTGCGACGGAGATTTTCGCTCGGCAACAACGTTCGTTTCTCTTCACTGTGGCAATTGCGGGCTCCCTCGCCCGCTTCTTCCGCTGGGATCGCTCTGGCTGCATCGTCTCGCGTGCTTTTGATATCCGTGACAGCCCGGATATGCTAGCCGAGTTCCTGTGGAGATACTCCAAGTTGACGGATGCAGAACGTGGGTTTGATCTGACGGTACGTGTGGCATCCCCGAAGGAGGAAGAGCTCTTCCAGAGTGTCATCAAGGAGTACGTCCATCAACAATTGAGTGCCACGGACGAAGAGCTCGAGAAAGCTGTGTCTCTACACTATCAACCTGGACATGTGTCTTCCATCCCCGTCTACTGCGACGCGGCCTCAACGTCCCACTCCCCAGAGGAACCTTCACAGCACTTTCTGGTATCGCGGCCCATCATTTCACCCTTGATCATGGATGGTCGTAGCACTCGAGGCTATTGGTGTGTTAACGCTTCCACGGGGCAAGTGGGTTTCCTGAAGGACACTTGGCGTACGTACGCTCAAAAGGGGTCAGAAGGTGATACCTTGCAGCATCTCAATAGACTGGGTGTCCGCAACGTGCCGTTACTGGCAACGCACGGAGATGTCATGTACCGCCCATCGGATGACTCCGGTTAGTATAGTTACGGTATCACCTTGGTCCCTTCACTCTGACAAGACCTTCTCACACTAGAGGGCATTCCCCAGGATACACAATCGGACCAATTCGTGGATGAGCCATGGGCACGTCAAATCGATCGGAAGGACGTGATCGTCCACAGACGACGACACTACCGAATAGTGACCTATACTGTAGGCTATAGCCTTAGCACTCTACGTGGCACCGACGAGTTACTGCACTCAACGTACGACGTGTTCGTAGGTGAGCAAACCGCGGAAAGCGTTTTAGACGCGATCACCCGTCTAACAAATGTGTAGCCATGCAAGATGCGCTCGCGAAAGACAAACGTTTACATCGGGACTTGAGTGCTGGCAATATCATCCTAGTCAAGGAACCCGACCATCCTGTACGTCGCGGATACCTTATCGACTGGGACGCGTCGATCCGCGTAGACAAGAAGGGAGAGGCGTTACAAGCAGGGCGTGCTGTAGGTTTAACATAGTTTTCCTCCACGACGCGAACTCCACTTACACTTTGATGCAGGGCACTTGGGTATTCCTGTCCGCACGTATGCTGTCTCGCGAACACGCGGAGCTTCGACATACGTTCGAAGACGACATGGAGTCCCTCATATACGTCATCTTGTATTGCGCGTTGCTCTACCTTCCCCATCGCTTCGTCGCGCTAAGCCTCGCGACCTTCTACACGAAGTTCTTCGAAGAGTTTAACAATGTCGGCCTTGACGGGTACGGCGGGGTAGCCAAGACCGCGAACACTGTCGACCGCGTGTGGACCAGACGCGTGCGCTTCGATAGCCCTGCGCTCCAGGAGTGGCTCGACACTGTCCTAAACTACCACAGCCCCATGGCCAAGGATCGCGAGAAATACAAAGGGATGTGGGAGCCGGACAAGCTCGACGCGTACTGGGCGGACTTCCTCAAGACGCACGAGCTGGAGCGCAACGACCGCGCCGAGCACAAAATCTCGATGTCGTCCCGGTACGACCCGGACTCCCCGCCGACGGTCCCGCCGACGCCCACGCCACGGACGCCTCCATCCCCTCTGCCGTCCGGAATTGACACCAGCTCGCCCTCGGAGCGCGAGGAGACGCCAGAGCACAAGAGGAGGCTTCTCGCTTTGATCCCCCCGGAATATTTCCCTATCCGTCCTCCACCCCAGCGCGGGCCCACGGCTCCATCCGCGCGAGCTACGCTTCGTCGAAGCAAGCGCATACGCGACCAGCAGAAGAGATCCCAGGCTACTGCAACTATCGTCGCCTCTACACCTGCTGCTGGCCCCAGCATCCCGCGTACGCGGGGCGCGACGTCTGCTCAGCCGCGTAGGCCAGGGCGAGGGCGTGGACGTGGACGTTCACGAAAGTAGGTCCGTCCGCCCGTTTGCCCGGACTCTGCGAACAACCGTCCAAAACCGAGCGCTACTCCCGTCCCACTGGCCTCCTCGTCTCCGTCTGCGCCTTTTTGATATTGCCATCGTCCGCATCCATCTCTGCTTTGGCCCGAATCCGCTTTCGCGCGTTGTGTATATACCAGCATACCCTTGCTCTGATTAGTTCTGCTTTGCCGCGTTGCGTACGGTGTTCCATTGCTGCTTCCACCTCCCAGTCTCGTTAACTCCCTCCCCCTCCCCTACATCCGCTCGTATATAGCGTTGTATCATAATATATTGGATGTAAACTGTGTGCGGCGACTATACATGTATATCGTGTGCCTCGCGAACGCGAGCGCAAGATCAATGGAGTGACGGCGTGTTGATGCTGCATCACGCTGTACGTTCATCCACCGAGTACCACAGCGACACGCTACCAAAATTGAAAAACACGTCAACCGCCAGTGTTGTGAGGCCGCGATGTGCGTGAAGTTCAAACATGTACGTGTCTTGAAAACGTCAGGACGCTCTACGCGCGACCCAGAATTCCGCCTGATATAGCCACTTCATCATCGCGACCTTGTCCGCGGTATACTCGCACTCGATGGTACGTCTCCTCTCCCTCCCGTCCCTATCCCCGTCCCCATCTTCCCCGTCCCCATCTTCCCCGTTCTTATTCTCGCCCTCGCCCTCGCCCTCGCCAACGATGGTGAACCCCACCATCTCAGCCAGCCGCAGCACCTCCTCCAGGCTGAGCTCCACGGACGCCTGCCCGCCCCCTGTCCAGAGCAGCGGCCCGAGGTTGATCCACTTCCCGCCCGGGCGGAGGAGCGCGTGGATGTGCTGGAGCGTCTCGATCGCGTTGAGGGCGGTGTCGATGAAGAAGAGCGTGACGATGAAGTCGTAGTAGGGGCCTTGTCCCTCCCCAGCTGCGTCTGCGTTTGCGTTGCGGGGCGGGCGGAGGGAGAGGAAGTCCTGCTCTGCGAGGACGAGATGATCGTTGAGGCGTGGGACGACGTCCGGGAAGGAGGTGGGGCGGAAGATTGCGTCTGGGGTGCGTTGGTGTGAGAACCATGAGGCATAGGGCTGCAGGACGTGCTGGCCGGGCCGATCTGTGTAGCGTTCGGAGAGCAGAAAGCGGAAGGCGAGGTTCATGAACGCCGACAGCTCGTTCGCCGTGGTGTGGTATCCTGCAAATGTATCATGGTCAGCTGCCAATCACCTGCGAAAGGGGACACTTGATGTTGGGGTACGCACGGCATACCTGGTTGTATGCAACGCTCGGACATCCGGAGAGTACAGGACTCATGTGAACGGTTTATCAGTGACCAAGGACATACCCAGTTGTGATATTTCCCAAGCGAGTCTCCCCAAGCCGGATCCTGGAACAAGCACCCGCATATGCTCACGCTTCGAGGGCTGCTCAGCTCGCAACACCTCAAGTATGGGCTCGAAGATCTTGGCACGTTCATTGCGCCCTTCGTCACTCCAGTCACGCACAAAGTGCTTCAGAGATTCGCGCACGCGGCCAAGGTCCCCAGCAAAATCTGGCTGGAGCAAGCTGGAGGGCTGTATCTCATCGGGGAACTGTTCCCGGGCCAACGCTGCGATGGCCTCTGCCACACGTGCGTTCGTACTGATCGCGTCTTCTAGCCGCGCGAGTTTCTTCGTATACCCGAGCTCGTACCCAATGCGCCTGTGCGCCCAAGACATCCGGCCGTATGATGAACGCATAGTGGCGAGCTCGCGGGCAGACAGCTTCGCGTACTGGGCGTACGATGCTGCAGCGCGCCGCACAGAGAAGTAGCCCGGAGTTGCGTGGCTGCGGCCGAAGATCACCTCGAGCATGTCTCTAGGATTGCCGAGGATCTGCAGGCTCAAGACGAGGAGGACGAGTGGGATGAGGCAAGCCAGGATATAGTCTGAGCCGACGAGATATTGTAGACCAGACATTGGATAAGCTTGACCAACGCTGGTGAAGCTAACTCAGACGTTACAAATTATCAAGACTGATAGATGTAGGCACACATAGCGGATGGAGGTGGTGGTGTTAGGAAGAGATGCTGCGACGGTGGTGGCGGCGGTGGCTGCTGCAGTCGCCAGCGCCCGTCGGACACGACACGTACCAACTTGACGAAGTACACTACGCACGACCGCCCTCTTGTCCTCCACATCGTCCCCCATATTGCTACCCGGCGACTAGCGGTCCATATCACCTCGAAGCAACACCTCACGCAAAACTGGTTGCGCTAGCTATCGCTGACCGCTCGTTCTCTAACGACTCGCCCCATAACGGCTTCCCATCATCATGAACTTGTCCCTGTACACAGTCTCCGCCTTTCTAATCATCGACACGGACGGCCACAGAGTGCTGGCCAAATACTACCATCCTAAGGGACACCCAAATGGCGAGTCTAAGAAGTTGACTACGCTGAAGGAGCAGCGAGCGTTTGAGAAGGGTCTGTTCCAAAAGACCAAGAAAGCTGGAGGTGCGTGTCAGTCCGTCTCGGTGTATGTGCGTGTCGCCGCGCTACAAACGTTGTGTTACCTCTGGGATTGCTGGGTAGACTAATTGAAGTTCATCCCAGGCGACATCATCTTATACGACTCGCATCTCGCGGTGTACAAGCATTCGCTCGACCTCATCTTCTACATCATCGGAGACCCGGCCGAGAACGAGCTTATGCTGCATGCCGCCCTTGTAGCCTTCTCAGACGCGGTGCACATGCTCCTCCGTAACCAGGTGGAGAAGCGGGGCGTACTGGAGAACCTGGACCTTGTTCTGTTGTGTTTGGATGAAACGATTGACGACGGGTACGTTCACATCCCCGTCATAATCACGGTTCTAGAATCTCACTATGCCTGGACAGCATCATTGTGGAGACGGACTCAACGAGTATCGCGTCGCGCGTGAGCAGGCCGAAGGCGGACACGACAGATATTGTCATCAACGAGCAGACGCTCCTCAGCGCGTACCAGACTGTCAAAGAAAAGATGCAGCAGCGGATAGGACAGCTCTAGGAGACGCGTGTTGTATTTGTGCGCGTTTCTTCCACTCGCTTCCTACTCTAAGAGCTGACATCAGTACGTGTAGTATTAGATATCCATTTCTTTCTCCGTTTGATGTGGGAAGCAATCAACGATCCAGGATCCCCGGATACTTCCTCTGCGTTAAGTCCTTGCGCGTATTCCACGAACTAGCCCAGGCCATGTTACTACATGAGTGCGGCCCCGAAGTCACCAGCGTTCGTGTTGGGATGTTCGTGGTACGTAAGCAACACTCTGCAACACTGGCAGGTACCACCACTCCTGCCTGTGATTCCCGACGACTTGCAGTCTCCGCGTTCTGTGATCTGTACAGTAGTGAATCGAATGGTGTCCTTATTGCGCTGTTTCTGAAGTAGATGGTTTCCATGCGGGGATAAGTGGATTAATATGGACAGCCTAATGTTGTGGGAAATCCAAGCCCCCGCGTGATGCCAGTTACGGCGTACTTATTTTTGGGGGCAAGAAATAACGTCAAGAATTCCACTAGGGCGCTTGGTTGAGACTGTACACGTCGCAGGTAAACTCGCGCTCGTCGTCATCTTTCTCCAGGCCGTCTCTCTTCCTTCAGCACCTTCCTTCGTTTTGCGCCATGAATCTCTTCCGGTTGCTTGGTACGCCCAGAAACAATGTTGGACACCTCGTCAGACACTAGTACTGACAGAATGTCGCGCGCGGTACAGGGGACCTGTCCCACTTGGCGTCCATATTAATCCTGCTGCAGAAGATCCAGTCGACGCGTTCATGTCGAGGTACGTCCCGTTCACGCATCCAGGAAGCTCAGACATGCATAATGTCGAGCTGGCCTGGCGACCAAGAAGACGTCAAAGCATCATGGCCCTAACATGGGCGAACAGGCATCTCGTTCAAGACGCAGGCACTTTACGCCACGGTCTTCATCACCCGCTACCTGGACCTCTTCTATGACTGGGTGTCGCTCTACAATTTCACGATGAAGGTCTTCTTCATTGCGAGCAGCTGCTACGTCCTCTACCTCATGAAGGTCAAGTACCGGTACGTGTTCACTCCCATTGCGCGCAGCACGCGTCGAAGCCCCTGCACTAAGCTCACAAACGTCCCGGCATATTCGCTACCCCCCTATATCGTGGAACACAGGCCGACGCACGACCCCTCGATAGACACGTTCCGTGTGGAGTACCTGTTGGGCCCTTGCGCCGTCCTCGCGCTGCTCTTCCACTACAAATTCACGATCTCCGAATTGTTCTGGTCCTTCTCCATCTTCCTCGAGTCCGTCGCCATCCTCCCGCAACTCTTCATGCTCCAGCGCACGGGCGAGGCGGAGACCATCACCACGCACTACCTCGCCGCACTCGGTGCGTACAGAGCACTCTACATCCCGAATTGGATCTACCGGTACGTCATCATACTACGTGTCGCGTGGACGGGCTGCGTGGATGCTGAAGCGCCCGTTTCGCGCGAGTGCAGGTACTTCACGGAGGACATGGTCGACCCTATCGCGGTCACCGCAGGCATCGTCCAAACGGCGCTCTACCTCGACTTCTTCTACGTCTACTTTACGAAGTGCGTAATACTAAGCTTTGCATTGCTCGTGGCCCCTATTGACGCCCGCGCCTCACTCACAGGGTGCTGCAAGGGCAGAAGTTCGAGCTCCCTGCATAATCACATGCGTTCCGAAAGTAATGTATTGCGTTTGCCGCCTTGGCGCGGCACGACTATGACTGTGCATCCACAGGCCGCGATGCTCTCAGACGTGGCCTACGGCCGGGTATCTAGGTTACGACAGCTGGACTACCATAATGCTTTACGGCGCCTTTTTGCTTCAAAAACCCGCATTCAGTCTTAGTTGCGTTGGGAGGCTGCTGAGCACTAGCAGATGTTGATCCTGGCTGTATCAATATCGCCCTGATAGTTCAAGTTCGGAATGTCGCGTGCATGCACGTACAAGGGAGATTCGAACGGGGTATTCAGTATTGGACGAGGACATCACAACACAGTGCGTTCTCTGCTCCGCTCAACAGTCATAGCTTCGTGTATACCCTGTGTGTTGAGCCAGAAAGCATCGCGAAACGAGCGCATAACTTCTTCGGCCTCATCCCGAGACTCATACATGCAGGGGGTTGAGGAAACGCAAGACCTGATGTTACTTCCTAAATGTCTCTAACAATCCCGCCGTGGCGCGCCGCTACTTATGGCGCCTACTGCAGACGTATGGTTGTCTCACACTCGGCCACGTCCCAATGACGACCATTGAATGTTGTCCTTTGAGTTGACTTTCTGTGCTCGAAAATATCATTGATGCTTTGTTCAGGAGTAGGCCCGGGTCCCGGGTACACAGGCCATCGCTCCAACCTGCACGACGCATACAGGTACGGTTCCAGGTCATCCCTATACACACATTGTATTGACATTGACAGGCGAATGAGTGGGAACGACCAGAGAGGTCGCAATCAACACTACCATCCCATAAGGACGCATCTGACCGCGTCCCGACCCAGGGGTAGCGATGGGTGCATGCGGGTGCAAGGGCGGGCTGGCACTCCGCCATGAGAACTGCGGGCGGTGCAAGTGAGTTGTGATGTGTTCAAATTTAGTATGACCACCGCTGACCACTGACGCCGCTGCTCACTGACCGGGTGCTGGATGTGCATGACGTGCGGGATGTCGTCTCAGAAGGATCCGTCATGAAATACTTCGCTCTAAGCCCGTACGGTATCGGAGGTGCACCGACGATGGACGCCTTCCTGAATGTCATCTCGCGTTACGAGCAGCTTGGCGAACGGCATAAAAGCAACGTCGTCCACGGCGTATACTGTCAGGCCCTCGTCTCATCTTTGCTTTCTTCGCCATGTTCAAAGCGACTGCGCTGCTTGCCTTTGTATGTCTCGGAGTCGCTGTAGCGACACCCCTCGATGCGTTGTCGACGTCGTTCCGTGTCCGCGAGCAGAGACAGGCCGTTCCTAGCGGCTTCACCGAGGTTGGGCCTGCTCCACAGGACCAGACACTCTCTCTGCGCCTTGCTTTGGCCGAGAGCAACCCCAGTGGCTTGATTGATGCGCTCTACAGCGTCAGTGATCCTGACAGCGCATCATACGGCAAGCATCTGAGCAAGGCGGAGGTAACTGGAGTCCTCTGTGTTCTGGTCACTGACCTGGCTGACGCCTCACATCGCAGGTTGAGCAATATGTAGCTCCCCAAACCGCTACGGTCCAGGCTGTCAACAGCTGGCTCGAGGAGAACGGCCTAACGTCCAAGACGCTCTCGCCGGCGGGCGATTGGATCAGCGTCAGCGTACCAGTCGGCAAGGCGAATCAGCTGTTCAACACGAACTTCACCGTCTTCCGGCATGCAGTGACGGGCGCTGAGGTCGTTCGCACCTTAGCCTACTCGTTGCCGGAGGATTTGGAGTCGCACGTTGATCTGGTCTATCCGACCGTGTCGTGAGTCTGGACTTGATTGCCGCTTGCTCAGGCCTCGGGTGTCGTCGAGCTTACCGCCCGACTACAGCTTCCCTGTTCCCAAGTCCGACGCGAGCTTCAGCAAGCAGACGGCGTACCACAATATCGTCTCTGTGACGGGTTCGGATACTTCGGCGTGTGTGAACAATACGAACATCGCATGTTTGCAGGAGCTCTATAAGATACCGACTACGCCTGCGACCAACAAGACGAATACGCTCGGCGTGTCTGGGTTCCATGGGGGAGCTGTTGACTCTCAATATGTACAGGTGAGTGGACGCTCGCACCGGTGCCATCTTCCGCTCTGACACGCGTCGTAGGATTTCCTGGAAATGTATCGTCCTGACATTAACCCACCTACGAACTACTCTCATTACAGCATCGATGGGGACGACCCGAACGATCCCGGCGTCAGCGAAGGCGTGAGTTCAGCACTACGGGCCATACAGTGCTCGTCGATCATGAGAAGCTGACAACAAGCGCGCCCCTGTCAGTATGCCGATCTCGAGTACACCCTGGGCGTTGCTACGGGCGTTCCAGTGACGTACTACTTCGTTGGGGTCGACACGACCGACGGCGACCTCAGCGGGCTGCTGGACGAGGCGAATGCGCTGCTCGCACTCGATAACCCACCGCAGGTGCTCACGACGAGCTGGAACGTCTTTGACGAGAGCGACATCTCGTTCGCCTTGACGGAGTACGCTGAAAACCTGCTCCTTCACCGATGTGACTGCTGATGATGCTCTGTGCAGCAAGCTTTGCCGCGCATATGCTCAGCTCGGCGCGCGGGGCACAAGCATCCTGTTTGCATCTGGTGACAACGGAGCGGGCTGCTCGCCAGACAACACCCAATTCGAACCGAAGTTCCCACTGAACTGTCCTTTGTAAGCCGCACGGACGCTGTCGCTCTCGCCGTGCATCTCACCCCCGAACCTTTGTAGCGTCACCGCTGTGGGCGGAACGCAAAGCTTCGCCCCAGAGGAAGGGTGGATCGGGTCCTCCGGCGGGTTCTCCAACTACTACGCCCGCCCGGCGTACCAAGACGCTGCTGTCTCCGCGTTCCTTGCCGCGCACGGCGAGCAGTACCAGGGTCTTCTGAACGCGAGCGGACGCGCGATGCCTGACATCGCAGCCAAGGCGGACGACTTCCTCATCTACGTCGGTATAAGCTACGGGTTCACGGGCACGAGCCTCGCGAGCCCGACGGTCGCGAGCATCTTCGCGCTGCTCAACGACCGGCTCGTGTCCGCCGGAAGGCCGCCGCTCGGATTTGTGAACCCTTGGCTCTACAAGGAGGGATACAAGGCGTTCACGGACATTACGACGGGGAACAGTTCGACCATGTGTACGGAGAACATCACGCATACCATTGAGGTTACGGAAGGATGGGACCCGGTAGGTCTAGATATTGTCGGGCCACGACCTGCGAAGCTGACCAGCTGGGTCTTTCTCAGGTGACTGGACTCGGAACGCCTCGGTTCGATAAGTTGGTCGATCTGCTGCAGCTGTGAACATTGTAGTGCGGTTTCTATTCTTCGACGTCTTAACATAGACTTGACGACGTAGGGCATGCGAATACAGCCACACCAAGCTAAACTAGGACTGGTCATGAGTGAGATACGGTAACGTGTTGACAATGCGACCTAGTTGGGATGACTGGATTGTATGCGACTTACTTGCCTCGCCATCCCAGTCCACCAGCTACAGAGCGTGGTGCGATGCATACCTCGTGAGGTGGGAGTACTCAGCATTCAACCCCAGTGAAAAATGCCTACACGCATATATGCACAGATACACGAAATCCAGGATGGGCGGAATTGTGCGGATGAGATCGGGAAGGGCACTGGAGCGTATTTTTTTCCGCACTCAACCGGATGCACGAAAAGCTTTCTGCGCGCATCCGGGGAATTCTGCATGGATACGCCACTGGACAACAGCCTGAGTGTGGGTTTGTTTGCGTCCATGCATATCTATGCATATCCATGCGTATGGTTGCGTACTCCAGCGCCATGATACCGCTCATGTTTGCGCTGGCACCCTGTATCCCGGAAATCTACTACGGTTCGTGAAGCGCCCTTCTGCGCACATACGCACACCGACGCGGCCCCTACTACGCGCCCCTCCGTCCCTATACGCGCCTCTTCGTGCCCTTTACGCTGCTCTATGTGCCTTGCTGGTCGCTCTCTTCCATACCGCACCGTGCATCACCATAGCCCACAGGCGTGGCCTTAGACCACCTTTGCTTTTGCCTTGCCCTTCCCCGCGGCCTTGCCTTTCGCTTTCGTCTTCTTGCCTCGGACCTCGGTTGTAGTCGCGTACGCCTTAGTAAGAGATGAACAATTAGTGGGAAGGAGTAGTTCTGCGTGGACGTACCGCACGTTCCCCTGCACTGAGCATCCAAAGTGCACGCCGCACGAGTTTCTGCGAAGGTCCTAACACGCTCTTTGGATTAGTGCCAAACGGCGTTAGCAGCAGCCCGTGACCCGGGCATACGGACGCAGATGGTCGTCTGATCGCTCCACCGACTCGGCCGCGGAGTGCTCGAGTCCGTGATTCACCCAACCGTATACATAACGCACATCCGACCAGCCACAGTCGAGCTCACTCTCTCGCAGAGTTCCTTGCCAAATAGTACGCCTTATAACCCGAGTAAACGCAGACGTATGTATGTCGGACCGGATCCGAATGGCGGCGCGCGGAAGCGTAGCGAGCTGTGGCGGGATCGGCGATGGCGCGCTTACCGAAAGTAGCATACCCGACGCCGGATCGATGTCCGCGCTAGGCTTGAAACAGGTCCTTACCAATAAGTTATAAGTTATGCCCATTGCCGAGGTCCGGGCCCGACGACGTAATGCCAGTGAATGTTATCCGGCCGGGCATATGATTTATGGGACCATGAACGTTGCCCCTCTCACCTGAACACTAACCACCCACTACCAACCGCTATGGACGTGACGACGATGAGCACAAGCATATCCCCGGCGGCCTCGAGCTCTAACATACCCTCGACCTCGACTTCGACATCGGCGCCCTCGCGATATACGGAGGCGTGGCTTCCTGGATATGACGGCCTCCAGTTCTACACCCGGACGTACGCTGCACCATCTCCGCGCGCGGTGCTGCTCTTCGTACACGGATTCGCCGAGCACACCGGACGGTACGAGTGGGCACACGGAGTGTACGCCTCCCGAGGCATCACAGTGTTCACCTACGACCAGCGTGGATTCGGACGGACAGCCCTGGATTCTGCGCACAGGAGCAAGGAGAGCTCCTATGGCAAGACGGGTTGGCCCGACCAGCTCAGCGATATCGAGTGGTGGGTGAAGCGGCTGAAGAGCGAGTATCCGTCGCTGCCACTGATCTTGATGGGACATTCGATGGTGAGCACCTTGACTTTAGCCCTCCGATGTGATGCTGAGTATATGGATCAGGGAGGAGGTCTTGCACTTGCGTT
>MU278672.1:0-27800 GCA_022385745.1 Cubamyces sp. BRFM 1775 | reverse complement strand
CCACCTGTCGGCTTCGTTAGCGAAGTGCTCGAGCCGGCGAAGATAGTCCGGATACGTACTCCGCCATGGCGTCGGACCAACCCTCACCCATTCCACCCGACTCGAGTGTCTGCAAGCACCTGCACCGCGACATTCCTCAGTCAGGGTGTGAAATAGCTATTCCAAAACGACTCACCGTCCTGTACCCCCACCTGTCATGCGGTTGGTGATCCCATGTGTATTCTCGTGCGTGACGATGTCATTCTCGAGCGCGCCGTCGCGCTCTGGGTTCGTGAAGTCCCAGAGGAACATCCGCATACGTCCCGACTGGCCGCTGCAAAGGGGAACCAGAAGGTAATCAGTGTTCTGTCGTACGAGAAACGAATGCAGGTGTCGCGCACTCAGGCGGAGTTGCGAAGTCGGCTGGGGGTATCCATCAATATGCGCGAACATCGCTAGCCCGATGCACAACCCACCGTTGTCAATTCCAGCGGAGTCCTGCACCGAGATAGTGACGCGGTCGTTGCCCGCGCCACCCTTTCCAAAGTTGTTGTTCTGGAAGTTGAACCCGGCCTCGGTGAACCCGTACACGTAAGAAATGTCGTGCACGGTGTTGACGATGTAGAACGCGTTCGTGCGCGCGGCGTCGATGTTCACCTGCACCGTCGGCGCCTTGCTGGGGTCCTGCACGAAGATGAAGTTGAGCCCGCTGGACGACTCGGACGTCGTGTTCGTCTGGCTGCCCTTGAAGGCGATGGCGTTGTTGCCGCTGAAGGGAAGTCAGCTTCTCGATCATGATGAACGATGTGGTCGGAGCGTACGCGGTGACTGTTGTCGATGTGGTACCGTCACTGTGCCAGCCGTCGGGGGACGCCGCAGGGTTCTGAGGGTCCGTGAGCACCTCGAAGCCCTCAGGCAGCGTCTCCTTCGTGATAGGCAAGACACGGTACTATCCAACGAAGTATTAGCATGAGTATTACAGCGCGGCGTTGATACGGAGACTAACCGATGCTTTGGAAACGAAATCAGTCAACTGGACGACTTCGCTTGAGTGCGCATCGACGAACGCCTCGAACCACGCTCCAGTACTGTCGTTCTGGATCTGGACGACATGCGTAAGGGCCAACGAACCGTCCTTCTTCGCGACGAACTCAAGGGTAGCCGGGTGCTCGTTGAACTTGCCCGAGAGCGCGCTCTCAGCCTTGAGGATGGCGTCCTGCAAGGAAATAGTTGGAGTGGTGGAGGGTACAGATGCTGAGGAGCAAGGTGAGTGTGAGCACAATCTGACGTCGTGGGTAAGGGATACGGACTTGGGTTCACGAAGGACGAGCCAAACGACACGACTTTGTTATCCTTGTTGAACGCAACGTTTGCTACGGCATTGGCAACGGGCACCCCGTTCTGTGTAGAGGCGCGTAAGTATAGGGCTCAGTAGCCGCCGCGTAGTGAAGAGTCGCACAATCTGCTGCTTGACAAAGGCGTGTTGCGCCACGTCATTGGCGAAGCTGGTCCTGAAGCCGACAGTGTCTGGGTGAATGTTGAGGTGGGATTGAATGAACGAAATCGTAGCCTCCTTAACGTCGAACTCATCCCGAGCAGAGAGCGGGTGATCGATGCCGCCAACTCCGAAGGTCTGGGGAGTGGACAATGATGGTAAGTTTCGTTACAATATGACCAATCAACTGCGAACCTCGAAAGAGGACTCCGGGTGGAAGCTCTCGACGACAAGGCCTGAGCCAACCGCGCGCACTTGTATAGTACTATGCTTCAAGCTGCCGAGGAAGGGAGCAGCGGAGACCACAGCCGCGAACACAACGGCGAGAAGGACGGACTTGAAGAAGTTGGCGGAAAACTTCATGACTCGAATGTGTTATGACTGCCGTGGGCTTGGAACGTTGTGTGGAGGCCAACGCGCGGAACCGGTCGGTTGGGCCATGATGGTCGACGATATGCTTGGTATTTGTACTCTGCTGGTAAGAGCTGATAAGGACAGCGCATGAGGTACGAGAACGCGTAGTGTCGAGCGAACAGGACGCCATATGGTTATGGCCGAGTCCTGGGAATACAACTCGCTATGTTCAAACCTCGTATGTCGGCTTCTATCTCGTAGCGATGAGGTATGGCGAAGACTCTTTGCAAGCGGCCTCAGAAGTTCGTGCGCGTGTGGGAAGGCGCGGCATGGTCTCTCTTCCTTGTATGATCATGTGAGGCGCTTGACGAAGCAAGAAGACGAGGGCGATACCTACTTTGGTTACGAAATCCCCTGCATACGAGGTGGGCGTGGCATCTCGTATTCGCGTCAATGTCCTGAGCAGGATACCTCGCCCGTAGTCGGCGACGATATCGCACGCACTCGGCGAAATGACGAGCTCCGAAGGCTAGAGAAGGTGCTCTGGCCTTCAGGTCGGTCTTGGCAGGCATGGATGCGTGGAAGTAGCGGAGAGATTTATCTCTATACATGTGGCTCAGGATCACGATGATCGGATGTTGTTTTGCTTGACCTATACTCATTGCCTGGGTTGATCTCAGTCCCTTACAATGAAGATCATGATCAATAAAGTTTGGAGTCTGTATAGAGTATTGAAGTAAGCACGTACTCATACTGCGGACTATAATCAATTGACTATGCCTCATCTTGCGTCATATTTCGACTTCATCAGAGCTTTCTGGTGCACTAGCTAAATGCTGTCTGTATGAAATAACACGCGTACAACAGAACTATAGGCAGTGGATAGATGCTTTCATGTTGTAGGGCGAAGACAAGCTTCATAATATATGGCGGCTCCATGCGGAATGTTATTGCGCGCTTATGTAGTACGGCTATGCCCGACACTCGGATGAGTAGGGGTCCTGGGACTGCTGAACCAATCTCTACTCCTCCCTCGAGCTGCTTTTCCCGCTTTATCGCGGAACGTCGATATACTTTGAAGGAAATTGCCGTCGCAGGGCGTCCTGTACTTTTAGCTCAGCCGCCGCGCTCCGGTGCCTGAGGCATGCGTATTGAGCATCAGAGAAGCACGTCCGAGTCCGACTTGCGAAGAAGCCACATGCAATAGAGCCCTGTAGGACGTTTCTCTCGCCGGCTCCGTTGTTCGCTGATATTGTAGTCTGCACAAGCTCTGCAATGCCTGACAGGGTTCCGAAATGGTTCAACAGTATACAGCATTCGTATGAACGGCGATGTCGTACGCGTAAACTTCCCCAGGGACCCAGGGATCCAGGGGGGAAATCCGCTCCAACCAAAGCTGGACGTTCCATAGGGCTTCCACCGTGATCCCCGTATTTGCTTCTCAGTACATACCCAGGTACCAGCAATTCTTCAAACGCTCCGTCCATCGGAGAGTGGTAAGTATGCGTGCGAGCAGGCATGGCAACTTGAAGTGCATACCCCTATGCCGGCGAATCCCTTCTACTATATACCCTTCATATCAGACCAGAAACACTCATCCGACAGCCTCAGCCCTCCGCAGTACACATCCAGGATGCCGCCGCCCAGGTTCCCGCTCGTCAACGCTCTACTCCTGGTACTGTCTTGTGCCACCGACCTGGGTATCACCGCGCACGCGATTCCCGCCGCCCAACCTCTTGCAGCTCTCAGCAATCATACCATTACCAAGACCTTACCTATTACAAAGCGCTTCAACTTCACCGGGTCCGCTGGCAAAATTTTGCAGCATGACCAAGCGCGAGCACGCGCCCTGCATGCGCGAGGTATGACACTAGCAACGGGGGCCACGCCACCTCCTACCCCCGACGTCGGGAATGTATCAATAGACAATCAGCTCGCCACATATCTTGCGACTGTAAGCAACGATAATTTTGTCACGTCGGGCGCCGCCAGATTAAACAGAACTTTACTTCAGGTCAATGTGGGCTCGCCACCCACTAGCTGTATGTGCCCAACATGCCCGTGCTGTGCAGGGAGAGATGATTGACCGAGAGTTCTACGTCGTGCTCTAGATGAACTCATCGTCGACAGTGGCAGTGCCAATACGTGGGTTGGCTCAGGGAAACCATACATGCAAACGTCGACTTCTAGGCGGAGTCGTGACAACGTGGTACGCATGTCTACATTGATGATCATTGGAACACTCAACCAATAACTATCCCCGGTGAACTCAGGCAATAGAGTACGGTATCGGCGCTATCATGATAGGTGAATTAGTTGCTCAGTGCAACCTCAGGGGACAAGGTTTGACGTTGATATTCCATTAAGGCGCGGAGTTCTTTGACAACGTGACACTGGGTCCGGGGTTAACTGTCCTCGGTCAATCCATCGGCGTTGCTTCAGAGACATTCGACTTCCAAGGCTTCGATGGTGTCCTGGGGTGTGCATCAGTTTAGGTTTCTATGGGATGGTACTGACGACTGCGTAGGTTGGGGCCTGCCGACCTTACCATCGGGACGCTGAATCCAGATAGTACCTCTCCGACTCTAACCGGTTGGTACATCCTCCCCTAAGTCCCCACTTTCATGATTCCGTGTGCGAAACCGTGACCGATCATCTACCTACAGTGGCCGACAACCTCTTCTTCCAGGCCGCCATCACGGCCCACATACACACTCTATCCTTTGAGCCGCCATCAGGAGGGCCAACTTTGAACGGCGAGTTGACGTTCGGCGGTACAGACCCTACCAGATTTATCGGGGCGATCATTGTTGCGTATGTAACGTGTTTGATCCACAGATCACTTTACTTTACTAACAACGCAATAGCCCGATTACGACCACTCCGCCAGCGTCCGAGTACTTCGGGGTCAATCAGATTTTGCGATATGGGCAGTCCGAGACGCTTCTTCCTAACAACCCTGCCATTTTTGACACCGGAACGAGTTTGATCCTGCTCGCCACAGGTAGGTCTCCCATCACGACACGTCGTACGCGCACACCCTACTAACAGAACGTTGCCCGCAGACGCTCTGAAGATCTACGTTGCCCTGCTGGGTGCTGAGCTTGACGAGGCGACGACGCTGTATCGCATTACTCCTGAGACGTACGAGAGTTTAGAGAGCTTATTCTTCACCATCGGCGGTGTGCGTGTGTTCCTGCAGTTCTGTTGCGAGATGCGATAATGCTCACTTCACGGTGTTCCCATAGACTGTCTTTGAATTCACCGCGAACGCGCAGATCTGGCCGGTACGTCCCATTGCCCAACCTCGCATCGTTGTCGCAATGGGCTCGATTGCTCATACTTCAACATTGCAGCGCAACCTCAACACCATGATAGGAGGCACCGATGACTTTGTTTACCTCATCGTGAACGACCTCGGCCGTGAATCGGGCTCTGGTATGGACATTGTCTGCGGGATGATGTTCCTCGAGCGATTCTACGCCGTGTTCGACATCGACAACAAGCGCGTCGGCATTGCGAACACTCAATTCACGACGGCTACAGTAAACTGAAGCATGCGTGGGCCAATACGACGGAGTGTTAGATGAGAGCGTGATACACCCCGGCAGACTCGCAGAAGGATGATATGTTGTAGTAATAGATAGAAGGCTATGACCAAGTCTCAATTGGAGGTTCTTCGATTCAGTCTCACCCTAGGTTCTCACCCACTTCGTTGGCTGTGGTGAAATGGCCTCTAGCAGACCATCTTCATGAAGACTTAGTCGTTGTCCAACAGCCTCAGGCGCAGCGCGCAATAGTACGCGATCACGTGAACCGAGCCCTGCGTGGGAAAACGTAAAGGCGTCGCGCTTTCTTGTCGCTGCACGGCGCGTCGTCGTCGACTTTGTACTCGTCCATTGCGATAGCTATTGCTCACGTCTTGCTTACTTGTCTACTTATACTGTCTTTGTGTTCTGGGGTTAGCCTGTCAAAGGGTCGCAGAACCTACTATGTCCAGCCCCTCTCGATACGTCAACACCGGTCGTCCAAACATGCGAAAACGCAAGGAGCGCGAACTCTCGCCTGCGGTTCCAGACCCCGAGAACATCACGCCCGACAGGCGCGACTCGTTCTGGACGCCTAACAGGTCTGCGCGAGTGTTCAGGACGTACGCGCACAAGCGCGCCAGGTCTTACGCGAGCTCTGCTCCAGATGAGTTCGACGATGATGCTTGTGAGTAGGTTTGTTGTTGTTATTGCGCGACGTCCGACAAGGGGGAGGGAAAGGATGGAGCACATTTTGGAGAGACAGGAGAAACGTTGATGATGGCGGTATGCGGCAGGGAGTCCCGCAGGTCGCACTCTAGCCAGTGTTGTACCATCCCTCGGTCCTTGTTGGTGGAGCATGAGCCAGGCAACACCTATCCCACATGCACCTGAGGAGAATTTGAGTGGGCAGCTCAGCGAATATACTATGCGTCTTGTGACGCATTCAAGAGATTGAACGAAGAGAACGGACACACATTGACATATTACTACTCGGCTAATGCGCTTGCCTTGCTGACATCTCTATATCTAGCCTCCCGTTCTCCTTCTCCCCAAAGCTCCCCAATTCGTCCCAGGGGAAGATCTCCACCTCGTACCGGTGGGAAAGTCTCAATCCCGCTTGAGCGCATTGCGCGGCGTTCAACAGCTGCGTCGGATCACCATGACCATCCTGGAGAAATCGAGGGACCCAACCATTCGACATCATCTACGGCACATGGATCAAATAGTACACTCCAGCGGCGACGTTCAATTGTGTACGTTGAGGTACCACAGCGAGCTAAAGGGTCTCGTGCGTCCTCTGGGAAATCGCGCCCAACTTCCCGTGTTCGTGCAGGTCTATCGGAGCATCATGATCAGCGAGGACGTTCTTCCGCTCAGAAAGCGATCGCTATACCTTCACCCCCACCATCCGACGACGTTATAGGCATGCCTCACCTCATGAGGGACTTCCCCACCGAAGCTCTATCTCTCAGCGAAGCCCTGAATCGATCTTTGGCCCCGTCATCGTCTATGGATGCAGGTAATGTATCCCCTCAACGAAGACGAGGCAGACCCCGCGGTCGTGGCGGCCTTGTGGGCCTTGGCCCTATAATCTCCCATGATGACATGAACAGGTCGCCTCGTCGCGAGCCTCAAGCAGCTCCTGCTGCATCTATATCCGCATCTCCAGTGAAACGGGGTCCAGGACGACCTCGGAAACATCCTCTCCCTCCGGGACAGCCCGAATCTGTCCCTCGCAGTGTATCTCGCCCACGCCGGGCCGCCACACGATCGAGGAGCAGGGCTCGACCTGCCGGACCGACCAGGGACTCGGACGATGTCGACGCGGAAGTAGTTGCGGAACAGCTCCTGCACGATAGCTCGCGCTCCCCAGAGCGCCCTGGGCCATCTACCTCGAGGAGGCGCAGCTATGCGTTCCAGTCCATTGACATAGCTCCAATCGTGCGCGCGTTTGAACGCCAGGAAGCGGACGAGGCGGATATCCTGTCGGGCACCGAAACCACTTCTGCTCCCTCCGCTGTTTCCGCCAAGAAGCCGCGAGGTCGGCCGCGAGGCAGCAAGAACAAGAGTACGCTGGCGCGTGAGGCGGAACGCGCAAAGCGATTTGCGCCTCTGTCCGCTGGTCCCTCGCGAATCCCAGTACAACCGTTCCCTACCTCCGTGTCCACGGAGGCCTCGACGTTCTCTCTACCTCCAGTTCCCATTAAACGTGGGCGGGGACGTCCACGCAAGAGTGCGCCGTCCGCCTCCAATATGCTTTTAGAGGATACTATGGACTACATGGAGCCGCTCAAAGACCCGGACGAGAACCCCCCTGCTGCGCGGCATTCCACTCCGGGCCCAAGTAGACGAGGGCGGAGCCGAACTAGGCGAAACAGCATCTCGACGATCCCGACAGCCCCGGCGCATACACCGGGGTCCCCTGCAGGGCCTTCCTCCTACTATCTTGATCTCAACACCTTGCAATGGAAGCGACGAGCTCGATCCGTCTCGTCCTCACCAGTGAAACGCCGAGCGTCAAGCAGACACGGCGAACACAGGGCGAACGTTACCGAGTACCAGACACGCGTGCTGCTCTGCACTGCGCTGAAGGCTGCGTTGGTGTCTGCGAGCGCGAGGCCGAAGCGTGGCGTGTACCGAGCGGCGGGAGCCGTGACGGAGGACGGGCTGAAGGTCGCACCTTCGGGCATACTGCTCTTCTCAGATGGAGAGCCTAGTGGAGGCGGTAACAGACGTGCCGAAGAAGAGGAGGGAGAGGAAGAAGATTGGCAAGTGTTCAGCGGCTCGTGGTCGGTGCTGGAGGATCCGAAGGTAGCGCTCGACGACGCGCTGGTGCTGAAGAAGCTGCACGAGGTCGTGCTCGGAATCGAGGCGTTCATCAGGTCAGTATTCCCCCATCCTCCCACCTGTCCACCTTCATCGCTGGATCGACACTAACACTCGCACTGTCGCATGGCATAGGCTAGAAGACGCGCGTACCTCGAGAAACCCACACGATCGGACGGTCACCGTCGCGGTCCCTTGTTGCTGCCAGTGCGTGCGCCCCCGCTCACCCCGACGTGCCTCGAGCTCGTCTCGTGGCGCCGCGTCCGTGGAGGATACCGACTGCGCAGGCGAGTTGACCGTGAGCATCAGCGAAGAGCCGGCTATGGGTGCCTACGCCGGCCTGGCGAAGGTGTTGCGCACGACGGTGACAGTCACACACTGAGGAGCGTTGTATGTGGTAAGACTCCATATGATAAACAGGGGGGAGTGTGAGTGTGTGCATTGTTGATTCCTTGGATAGTATCCTGCCGTTTGCAGGTTCATTGGTGGAACCTCTGGCATATCGATTCGATTGTCGCGTGTTGTACGATGCGATCAATTGATTCATGTACTCTCAGATTGTAGTTATACTAGCAAAGCAGCCTTCTCAAAACCCAGAAGCAGATCCATCCCCGTGTTGATCAATTTGCTCATAAGTACAGATGCCGGATTGGTGATTAAGTGCTTGCCAGTCATACCGTGAAATACAGTGGGAAAAAGTCACTAGCCCACCGCGAGGGTCGAACTCGCAGCCTTCAGATCACCCGCTAGTAAGAGTCTGACGCTCTATCCGATTGAGCTAGGCGGGCGATGCAGAAAAAAGACTTATACGCATGCACATACATTCAATCATTGGCAGTGGTCACGAGCAGGTCACGTGTCTGCATTAGTAGATGAGGGGGACGGCCGCCGGAGGGCGGTATATATCTTGGTAGTATGCCGCCACGACCCAGACGAATACTAACGCACAGGAGGATGGGTTCATAGGGTACGCTACTGTCTATTCGGTATTGCGTACGTCTAAGAGGTGGGAATCCTGCTTGAGAAATTTCTGAGGTTACTGACTCATCGCTGGGTACAACTAGAAACTTGTACACAATCATGGCCCCGCTGAAGCTGGCTATCGTGGGTGGAGGGCCCTCGGCTTTCTACGTCGCCTCGCGTTTGCTCTCGCTGCTCCCGAAGACGAACGAGCACGCGTCAAGGCTCAAGATTCACCTATATGACCGCTTGTGGGCGCCGTACGGTTTAGTTCGCTATGGTGTGGCTCCTGATCATCCAGAGGTCAAGGTATGTTCGCGGTATTTGGCTTAGTTGTACACTCAGTGTCGTGGCTCACCAGGGAAATTCAATCTATTAGAACTGCACGCACAAGTTCGACGACGCCGCATTGGATCCCCGCCTGCGGTTCTTCGGGAATGTGAACATCGGTGAGCAAGCACCGATACCGTACACGCTGCCACTCTCTCTCCAGTCGCTGTTCCCGCACTATACGCACGTCTTGTTCTCAACGGGTTGCACGGTGCCAATCCTACACCCCGCCCTGCCACCCTCGTCGTTCTGTGTCCCTGCGCTCTCCTTCGTGCATTGGTACACACAACATCCATCCAGGCCCCCACCACCGCCGCTCGAGCGCATCGAGCACGTCACACTCATCGGTCAAGGCAACGTCTCGCTCGACGTCGCGCGCATGCTCCTCACGCCCCCGTCCCGCCTTGCACACTACGACGTGCCCCGGTCCGTGCTCGACGTCCTCCGGCGGTCGCGCGTGCGGCATGTCTCGATCGTCGGCCGCCGTGGGCCTTTCCAAGCGGCGTACACGACGAAGGAGCTCCGAGAGATGATGAACCTGCCCGACGCATCGATGGTACCGCTTGACCCGGCACTGATCGCGCATCCCGAGGAGGCGAACGGCGGAAGGGAGCTCACCCGCCAGCAGGCCCGCGCGCTGCAACTCCTTCAGAAGGGCTCGAAGAACCCACCGGGCTCCACGGAGAAGACGTGGTCGCTCGATTTCTTCTGCTCTCCGACGGGCCTCACCGCTCCTGCGGGACCTGGACAAAAGGCACGGCTTACTCTGGCACATACGGCGCTCGACGCGAACAGCCGCGCCGTTCCGACGGGCGAGACATCGACCATCGAGACGGACCTCGTCGTCACCTCGCTCGGCCACCGCTCTGATCCCAGTGCGCCGTGGTACGATCCCGCGCTGAGCCATCTGCGCACGCTCGGCGGGCGTGTGCTCGACGCGGACGGCCGAGTCGTGCGGAACGTGTACGCGAGCGGGTGGGCAGCGATGGGCGCGCGGGGCGTGCTCGCAAGTACGATGATGGATGCGTACGCTGTGGCGGACACGATCCTCCGTGACCATTTTCCTGGGAAGGACGTCGAGACGACACCACTGAGTGAGGCGGACGTGGCGACGGAGACGGCCCAGGGTGGGCAGGGAGACATGGTTGATGTGCTCCCGAAGGACGTCGATCTGGACTCGGTCCCGCCGGAGGTGGAGCAGGGTTGGCGCGAAGGGCTGGTGACGGACTTTGCGGACTGGAAGGCAGTTGACGCGGAGGAGGTCCGGCGCGGGGAGGAGCAGGGCGGGAAGGAGCGCGAGCGGATGGTGTGGGAGGAGGCGCGCGAGTTCTTGGCCAAGGTCAGGTCTCCACGCACTTAAACGCATGATCGCGTTTCTGGCAGGAGACATTCCTCGCTGCCGCTCTGCATGATTCACTCCCATTTCGACATCACCACTCACAAGGTCCCGCTCACAAGTAATGTTCTGCTTTACCGCCGGGTGCAAGGTTATATTACAACACAGCTCATACAGAGTAATACACATATATACTTCTGTCAATCATGCAGTCAATTGTTGGCGGTGAGATCGCTGTCATGTTCGTGTATTATGTTGTCAGCCTTCGACCGACAATCCACCAGACGCGCGCTGAATAAACATGAGCTGTAGGCCTGGCCGGATATGTTGTCAGCCGCCGCAGCGCCCATAGGCCTACACGGACGTTACATGTTCATGCAAAAGGTTTGCGACAACCTTGAGTGAATGTTCTAGAGAGCGGTTCTTGCTTGGCTAGGCAGCGCCGCGTCTCCAGATGGAGAGGAAGGAAGAGATGATTGGTTCGCAGCGCGATGCTCCAGCTCCGTCCAAGACATAACGCACCCACGCCTCAGGAACATGGCCGCGACCGCGCGGTCGACCAGGATACAGAAATATCTCCTTGACCGCTCCCTCCACGTCCTCCAACTCTGCCCCGCCAGATTATCGCTTGTTCGACGCTGTGCTGTGCATTGTGGTCTCCTGAGTCTTCTGGCGTGCGATGGGAAGGCACCGTCTCAGATCATCTGCCAGCCTCCTTCTTGCCGGCGGCATCATCTTGGCATCGCTCTCAGCATGTGCGCGTGCGCAAACCCTGACGGACGACCAGCTCGACGCGGTCAAGGCTAGGCTCGCTGAGGGCGCGACACACAGGTGTGTACATCTCTCGCGCGCAGGCGAACCTGAGCATACGAACAACCAACAGCTGGGAGATCGGCACGCGTGCAGAAGCCCTCATCGAAGACGATACCCCCACGTATTCCGTGCTCAACAACACCTCCCTCCCTCCACCACAGGGCCAAGCTCCATCTTCGCTCGATGAAGTCATCTCCATCGCGCGCTCCGTTGTTGAAGCGCGGGCCACGAGCGACGTGCAAGGCCCGCAGCCGCTGATGGACGCGAGCGGTGGGGCAGCGGGGGACCCGCCCAGCATCGGCGTCGCCGTGTTGCTCGCGAATTGGACAGGTGCGGGCGCGCAGGACGGCCACGACTACTCAGGCGCCGCTGCGGACCAGCTAGAGTATCTGCTGGAGAAGGTGCCCAAGACGAGCGACGGTGCGATATCACACCGGATGGAGCAGGTCGAACTTTGGTACGTCCCTCTGCATTTAGGCCTGGGATGGCACGAATAGAGCCTGTATCGCCGCATGCCATACGAAGGCGCGTATTCTGACAGCGTATTCGATTTCTAGGTCCGATTTTGTGTATATGGTACCGCCGTTCCTCGCCTACTACGGCGTGCTCACCAAGAACGAAACTCTCGTCCAAATGGCGTACGACCAGTGCCGGTTGTACCGCCAATACCTCGTCGACGACGATGCGGGAGGAATGTGGAAGCACATCGCGCTTGGCAAGAACACGGACAGTGGACATTGGTCCACAGGTGCGTGCCAGCGCGCGATCATGCATGATGAGAATTGGGAGTCGCTGAGAGACTTGGTACTCGTTCTGAATAGGTAATGGTTGGGCGGCGGCTGGCATGCTTCGCGTCCTTGGCACGATTCAGCACTCGCAGTACGCGAAGAGCATGAAGAACCAGGCCAAGGATCTCACAAACTGGGTCTCGGAGATCCACGGCGGAATCTACCCCCACTTAGTACGTGCTCTCCATGTCCCCGCGCCATGTCTTGGTACCTTCTGAGGAACGCGACGCTTACTGAACGCGGTTCGTGCCATTGCAGCGGTCCAACGGACTGTTCGGCAACTACGCAGATGACAGCTCAACGTTCGACGATGCATCGAGCACGGCAATCCTCGCGAGCACCGTCTACCGCCTCGCTCTCCTCGCTGGCGTCCATACCCACCTCCCACAGGCCGAGCAGAGCCGCAAGGCGCTCTTCGCGCCCGCCTCCGGATCATCGAGCTCCTCTCTGCACTCATCCTCGACCTCTCCCTCATCGCCCTCTCCCTCCTCGTCCGACACTCACTCCTCCACCGGCACCGGCAATTCTACCTCCACGCCGACCTCCACGTCTTCCGCCGCCTCCCCGAGTGCAACCGCTCCGTCAGGGCCTGCGCTTGCACATTTCACCTCTGACATGTGGCTTACTCCCGTCGTGAACCCGAACCAGTTCGGAATCCAGGGCAGCCAGAGCCCCGAGGGCCAGGCATTCGTTGTTGAGATGCACGCGGCTTGGCGCGACTGGGCTGCGCTCGGCTCCCCTGGTGCAAATGCCGCCGCCGGCCGCACCCCAAGTGCGTACTGGACGGCGGTCGCACTAGGTGCGGTAGTGGGGTTGATTGGAGTACTCGGAGCGCTGTAAGGTGGGAGTGGTCGGGAACAAATCGCGATGCTACTGCGGATGGACTCATCGATCGCGCGGTTTCGTCCGAGGGATCGACAGTGTAAGCTCTATGTTGTTCGTGCCGTCCTGCATCTTGTTGCCTTCGAGTGTTTTTCTTCTTCCTGGGACGCGCGTTTTCATCGGACGCAGTTATCTTCAAGTTGTACGGTCTAATTCAGCTCTGCAGCTGTGCTTTAATCTGCTTAACGATACGGTATGATCTTTTCATGGTGTATATAGTAATTGCTCTCCGAGCCTCTTGCTGTTTCTGTATCTTCATTTGCGTACAAATACCAGGTTTTCTTCCCACTTGCAGTACGATCGGTGGTCATGTGGGCTGCCTAAGAATCCGATCGGCATGAATGCCGTACGAGAACGGCGTGATCGTGCAGTGAATTTATGCGTCAATCGAACATGACTGCTTGGATTGTACGTAGTGCATACAAGACGTCGTAACTCGCGGACAACGGAGGAATGGGAGGAAGGAAGGAAAGGGTGGCAAGACGGGTGGCGAGCAAAGCACCCCCATAGCAATCGAGCGAACAAGAGCCTGCGAAAATGAGCGAAAGATCAGCGCGTGAGACTTGACGTCGAGCAAACGCGGCACATACGCACCGAGCCCGGCGCGATCAGTGTCGTCTGCCGTACGATGGGTCCTGAGTCAGCTGTCCCGATCCACGACCCCCGTTCGAATACGCCGCGATTCGAGGATCTCGGCTCGAGTCGTACGGGCGGTTTGGTTGGTACTGATACGGCGGCGAGCTTTGATATGGAATGCCACCCGCACGCGGCCCCGTCGGTGCCGCGGCCGATACCATCCTTGCCATCAAGGAATCGCCAAGCGAGTTCTGTCGTGCAGGGGGTCCGGTCGGAGGGCGAGGAGGCAGGGCATAGGAGGGCAGAGTGGAAGGTGATGACATGTGCTGGCGCAGAGCTGCCGGTGCAGTAGGAGGTGACATGGGAGAACGTGTTGGAAGGGCTATTGAAGTTGCATTAGGACCGGTAGGAACCCTGGAGGGTGTAGGAAGGGAGGTTGGTGGCTGTAGAGCAGGTGGAGGTGGAGGAGGCTTGATATTGGATGGTGCAGATGGTGGAGGAGCAGGCTGCTGTGGAGGAGCTGGAGCAGGGGTGGATGATGGGGAAAGCTTGATGGATTTGGTGGATTTGGATTTGGGTTTGGGTGCAGAAGGAGTGGACTCTCCCTCCTCTCCCTCCTCAGAAGGGTCCTTGAAGGGTCTCTTCCTCTTCCCTGTATGCTGCTGACTAGCTGCAGGTTCCCCACCCTCTGCTTGGAGTTGGGAAGGCTTCAAGGTTCTCAGGAAGGAGATGACTATCTTCATGGTCCTAGAATTGAGCCTGACATCCTTCTCTGCATTCCTGATGTCCTGCCTCAAGAGTCTGATGGCCTCTGACAACTGAGCTAGAGACATCTTCCTCTTGAAGATGAAGATCAGGAGAGAGATGGCCAGTACCTCCACAGGGGCAACCTTCTTCACTCCAGAGAGCCAGAAGCATCTCTTGAGTTTCTGATCCTGGGCAAGCTCACAGAAAATCTGGAAAGTGGACCTGGCATCTTCTTCAAACTCTTCATCAAGCTCATCAGCTTCATGTAACCACTTCTCAAGAGTACCGATGGAAGGAGCGCTAGTGAGATGTGGCCACTTGGACATGCAGTAGACCGCTGTGGCCAGACTTCGAAAGTCATTGGCTCGGCTGGTGTCCCACTCGATGTAAGTGGACAGGTTCTCCACGATGTAGGTGTCCAGCAGCTCGCGTATGAATCCTGTCAGAGGACAACTAATGGCTTGCAGTCTCTCTATGGCAAAGGATTATCAGATCTTCTTCGTGGGATATTGGTTGGGATATGCAAACCTGCAGGTGTGAGTGCCATGCCAAGTTGTACTCTCTACATTAAAAGATGTCAGCTGAGATCCAAGCTCAATCAACAGTGGTGAGCAAACCTGGAAGATTTCTCTTTCGTTCTCAGGAGTAATTTCTTGATACTCCATACAAACCTGTCGATACGTTCAGAGCTTACATCTGGACAGGGGAATGATCAACTGACTATCTGTTTGTTCATGAACATCTTCTTGTACCTCTCAGGGAGGAGTTGCGCCTTCGAGCCAGCAATATCGCTCTTGAAGTAGTACCGCTGCCCCGTGAACCTGGACTATCCATGAGATACTATGTACATCGTCAGCTTAGAGTCGCAACTCACGCATCCTTGTCTGATATGGCAGTACGGACCCGTCAGCTACAGTGCTTCGCAACCAAGAAGTTGAAACGAGCGCACATGGAATCTCCCCAGCAATGAATCTTGCGAGGTTAATGGGTCGAGTGAGCCGTGAGATTTAACGGCCGGCGACGCTGTTACACACCTGTATATGGAAGTCAAGCGTTGCTTGCCATCAACGCATACTCGTCGCTCTCCTCCATCATCCGATGCGTGAACCACTACGTGACAGAGGTGAGCATATATTTGCGTGACTACCAAGTCAGCATACCGAAAATCACGGGTGGGACGTAGAAATTGCGAAAGATAGAGTCGATCAAGCCTAGGAACGCGTTCAGTACCACCGTCACTCGAGGAGGGTATGCACACACACCAATCTGTTTGGTGTCAGGCCAGACGACCTCTGTTGGAACAGTGAGGATAAGCTCTCGTCTAACAGGAGAAGCGGCTCACCGCGCTGGTACTCGGGTTGAAGATCAATATCCTGAGCAGATATTTGTTCTGTTTGGTGCAGTTCGTATAGAAATATGCACGCCGACAGAGAAACAGATGTACGTACCGTATAAAGCCTGGCAAGTGTAGGTTGTTGCTCGGGGGACTCTTAGCGTGCCTCGGAGCTTGAACCCAGAGTCGGTCTGTGCTTTGGACCGCGTTTTCCCTTGCTGAGACAGCGGAACCTCCTCTTCCTCGTCGAGGTCGGTGAGCTCCGAGTCTGAGTTGAACTGGTCGTGAGACATGCCAGGACGAAGAGCAATACCCAAGCGAGGTGGTGGGAGGAGGACAAGAACGGTAGCCGCCCAGGAGCGACGCGCAAAGCGCGTTCAGTCACGCGCTCCTGCCACAAACCACCTTGCCTCCGCCCGCCACAGTGATGAGCAGCAACCGCGACAAGTTCACGACCCCAGTGAGTTCGACAAGCAAGTTCCTTTCTTCCATACCTCGCAGCAATGCTGTGAAACGCGATTCTCTCGCTGCGGAACTCGAGCGAGGTGGGTGGCGGCACTAGTCCACGCGATCAGCGACACTCATCATGTTGGCAGACCCACAGCTTTCGACTGCCAAACGACAGCAACGTACTCAGGCGTTTTCCACTCACATGTCTCAAGCGGCCGTGGAGAGACAGCTTGCCGCAGCGCAGGCCGCGAAGCTCGAACTGGAGTCCAAGGTCCGAGAGAAAGAGCTGGTTATTGAACGGTTAGAGGGCGACCGAAGATATCTAGCAGAGCGAGAGAAAGAGGAGAGGGAAGAGAAGGAGCGCGAGCGCGAGGAGCATCTTCAGTACAAGGTACGCGGAAGCAACTGCTCAATGTGCACGAAGTACTTAATGCGCCTACTTCAGCGAAAGACAGACAGCGAGGTCAGATCGCTACGCACTGCACTGCAAACGTTACGGGAAAAGCAAGTTGATTTAGAGGAAGAGCACTCATCTCTCGCTCGAAGCACGTCTCAGACTATCGCGACGCAGAAGTCCCAGATATCCACCCTCAGCCATCAAGTCTCGTTACTCGAGAATGAACTCACTGAACTCAAGAAGCTAGCAGAGGACCGCGCGCGAGCCTTCGAAGAGCTGCAGACCCAGTTTGACGAACTCGGCGCGTCGCAGGGCAGTTTCAGTCAGAATGGTGGCCAGGATGAGGACTGGGCGGTCGTCCGCGAAGAACTGCACCGCCAAGCGGCGTACATGCGCCAACTCGAGGTTACAAACGCCAAGCTGACTACAGAGCTGAACACGCTCCGCGAGAAACAGATGAGCGTCGAAGTTCTGAAGGAGCAAAAGCGTGAGCTGGAGCGCAAGGTGCGCGGCACGGAGGAGCTTCGTGAACGAGTTGTCAAGCTCGAGGCAGAGCTTGATGCGGCGAGGAAGGAGAGAGAAGAGTGGTGAGTACACATCCGCTCCATGGCCTAGCATATGCTTACTTCGCGATAGGGTACGGTCTGCTGAGCCTACAACACCATCCAAGACACCAGTATCCGTCACACAGAGTCTTGCGGCCCTCCGGCTGGCTCATGCAAGATTACTTGAGGAACACGGTTCCAGTGTAGCACTCCTGCAACATCGCGAGCAAGAGTTGTCCGAATCCCAAGCACGCGAAGCAGAGGCAGAGGACACAATCAAGGACCTCCGTGCTGAAGTGCGCTCACTGAAGGATAGAGCGACGCGCAGCGAGCACAAGATTTCGCTAGCTCAGCGCGAGATCAGCTTCCTCCAGGCGATGGTGGTAAGTCGTTGATGCATGTAAGTCATGGCACCTAGGTACTCAAGTTAATCCAGGCCAGTTTCAACGCCGAGGAAGCCGCACACGGCGAGGTCAAAGCAGAAGAAGGGCACACACAGCCCATCCAGGAGCTTGAAGCGTTAGTTAAGGATTACAAGGCAACCGTCGCTGATCTGGAGAAGCAGCTCGCGGACGCTCGGGCGAACCCAGTGATCACAGAGGACAAGGAGGGCAAGGAACAGCTTCTAGCAGAGCTCGAACAAGAGCGCACAGGCAAGCTCAACCTTGAAATGCGTACGTATGTCGACCTCGTTTGTTGTGTCTGTCCTGACAGTGATCTGCAGAACTCAAGGAGGCCGAGGCCGAGGTAGAGAAGCACCTCGAAAAGATCGAAGAGCTCGAGCAAACACTGTTCGATCTGCGGGGAGAGATCGGCGCGGGTCGACATGTCCCGCCCGGTACCCGCGTGCTTTGCCTTCGCGACAATCCTGCGCAGCAATGGGAGGACCTCAGTAGGGCCGCTATGGACCGTCTAAAGGGCGAGAACGAAGCGCTGCTCAAGCGGCTCAAAGACCTTGAGGAGAGCGGGGCGCGCGGCTCGGGCGAGAACGCGGGCGGCGAAGAACTCGTTCCGCGCGAGAGCTACGAAGTAGTTGTGAAGGAGAAGGCGAAGCTTGAGGAAGAGCTCAAACACAGGGAAAAGCGACTTCTTCGTCTGCAGCAGGTCAGTCCCCATCTTCGACGACGCTCTCTGACATTCCGCCGCTCTCTACTGACCGTCTGACAACGCGTACAGGTGTTCCACGCGAAAAGTGCTGAGTTCCGAGAGGCGATCGCGGCCATCCTCGGAGTGAAGCTCGCGTTTTACCCGAACGGTCAGGTGCGAGTCACATCGCAATACGACCTCAACGCCGCGTTCGTCTTCCAGCCCGACAACGCGAAGGCCGGGGGCGCGAAGATGACGCTCATTGCGCAGGGTGACGGCGGTCCCGAGGACCTCCCGCAGCTGATGCGCTATTGGATCGAAGAAGAGCAGTGCATCCCGTGCTTCCTCGCCAGCGTTACGCTCGAGTGCTACGAGAAGAATAAGATGGAGAAGGCGCGCTTGCAACATGCATAGTGGGTCTCTGTGATTGCTTCACTAGCTTGTCTCTGCTACGGACATACATCGGACGTGCTGTGTGTTTCTGCTTCTTGAACGATGTATCATGTTTTTGGGTTGTCGATGCTTCCTCCAAGCCGTGGATTTGACTACCCTCGTCGCCTTTGAGTTAATAACGCAAGCTTCTATACCGATGTACTCTACCAAACATAGACAGCAATGCCTGTACTAAGAATTGATCTACAGCGAATCTATGGATCGTCTATAGCATCAAAGGCTTTCCAGAGTCGAGCTGTTGCTTGCGGAATCAGATGGAGTGGAGGCCTCAGAGCTCGAAGGTGGCCACTCCGGGTATAGAACAGGTATCCAGGTACATATTCGGGTGGGATTAGCGTAAGCCTGCGCATACAGTCAGCACTCGCGCAGCTCGAAGTCGGACGAACAGCAAGCTACTCACTCTAGAGGGCGCAACCTTGCGGAGTGCGCTCGCCGCAGTGATGTTGACCCAAATGAGGTACCAGTCGCCCAAGATAGCCTCGAGAGAGTTATCGTGCTTCCAGCTCTGCTCGATGTCGATGTTCGGAAACAAACTGTCGACGCATTGCGCGATATTGACCGCTTGCGCGTCTTCGATGCACGTCCTGGAGTAGCACGTTATACGGAACACTCGCAGCGGATGGCCGCGGCTTCCTGGAGGTGGCACCTTCGGCGGGCGCCGCTTGATCTTCTTGCCGAGGTTCTCGAGGTCGAGCTGTGGGAGGACCAGTTCCTCCAGTCTGCGGCAGCCGTCGGCAAGTGCGTACAGGCCGTCGAGCGTGGGTGGGTCCGAGGTGCACTGCGCGCAGGATATCACCAGACGACGGATATCATGCCATGCAAGCGCGATCTCCTCCAGGTCGCAGTCGCGTATGCACAGCTGCGACTGCATCACCTCGAACTCGACGTCTTCGAGATGATGCAGGCTGAAGAGCGGCCGCAGGGTGACGGCGAGCGGGATATCCGAGTAGCGCTTGTGCGGCTCGTCCTCCCGGAGCTTTACTGTATGCAGATTCTTGAACGCTGCCGCGTCCAGCTGGAGGGAAGACGAGAAGTCGGCCCTGCCGGCCCCGCAGAGGATCTCGTACTGGTTGCGCCGGAAATGGATGACGAGGGTCCTTATGGCGGCCTCTTCCAGCGCAGCAACGAATTGGATCACGACGGAAGCTCGCCGCGCACAGTGAGCGCGACAGAGAGATTCCGGGCCACCATGCCCCGCAGGCGTTCCGGACGAAACGTGGGCACTTCGATGTCGTAGCTTGTGAGCTCTGGGATTTGGAAGAGCCGCTGCAGTAAGGCCTGCTGCGATGCATGTTCCAGGCGACACTTCGCGTGTGAGACGTGCAACAGGGGTGTCCTTGTCTCCGGCGCGTACTGCACCACCACAGGCTTGTGGCGCATACGGAAGTGGGAGAGCGTCAGAGCAAATGGGGAAAGACGGGGAATGCATTCTAAGGGATACGCCCCCATAGTCAGCAACTCGTCTTCGTTCACATCACTCACGGAATCTCTGGAAGGTCCAAGGCTGAGGATAAGAGACAGAGCGTCCGGGTCGTGAGAGGAATGAGTAGCAGCGTGTGTACCCATGATGCGATGGGTGGCGTAACTCGTTGCTGGGTAGTGAGAGAAAGATAGGTTGCGCCTGACACATCTTGGACTGTTGATGTGCAATTAATCTCCCAAGTTTTGACCAACACGAACAAGGGAGGCAAAAGGATGTCTTGAAAGGCCTTCTCGCGAACGATCGCATACAAGAAAGGCGCTATAGTCACAAAGGTCGGCGCTCAAGAGCGTGGCATGTGAACTTGCAATTCATAAGGTGCTAGGCGTGAACCCCTGCTCGAGATATATAAGTAGCGTCGCACAGAGGGCCTGTTCGGCATCCTCCCCCATCATACGCCCTGCGAAGACATCATTCAGCATCATGCCCGCCGAACGTAAATACCCGGATCGAGCATAGCAGTATACCTTCTCACCTCTCTTCTCGCAGCGAAAATTGGTCTTCTCGTTCCCTTGCACGCAAAGCCTGACCAAATTGGCGCCGTCGCCGACTTTCTGAATGTCGGCTACAGCCTCATGACGGGCAATCAAGAGCCGGAGACGCTTCAGTGGTTCGCTGTCAAGTACGAAAACCAGCCCGTTTACGCCATCTTCGACACCTTCGAGGCCGAAAGTGGGCGCAAGGCTCATATAGACGGGAAAGTGGCCGACGCGCTCAGAGCAAACGCCAGTGCGCTGCTCGCGCAAAGCCCAGATATCGCAGGGGGGCACCTCGACGTCCTAGCCAGTAAGGTGAAGCCGCAGGGTCCGGAAAGCGATGTGAAGAAGGGCTTGACGTGCGGGCTGCGGGTGTTGCTGAAGGCGAAGACGAGCAAGGTCTCACAGGTCCGCGATTTCCTAAAGGTAAGCATGGCCATTGGCGATTGTTGTCCTACCAACGTGCTTATTCATATGCGCGAACATGAACAGAGTGCCCTCCCCTTGGTAGAAGCGGAACAAGAGACGCCGCTATGGTACGCGATCGAGTTCCCCGGAACGAACGTTTTCGGCATCCTCGACTTCTTCGCAACACCTGGTGGACTCGACCTGCACCTGGAGGGGGAAGTAGCCAAGGCTTTGTTCGCTAAGGTGGACGAATTGCTGGAGGGGCCGCCCGACGTAGTGAAGACGGAGGTGTTGGGCGTCACATTGCAGTAGAATTGAGAGTCCCACGCTATGCTATGTATTGTTGCCCAGGCCTTACCCAGTGCTCTGTTTCGCTCGCGACGCATATAGTCTGCACAATATCAATCAACTTGCTATAAGATCTCATAAGTTGAGCCGTCCCAAGACTGAGGCGACGTACGTTGAGCTAGCGCAGGTAGTTCACACTAAACGAGTACACTTCTATAGCACTGTACACGCCGTTGAGCATGGCTCGAGTTGTTCGCATTCGTTCGTCGAGGACAACATGGAGGTCGAGGGCAAGGGTAATAGGCGCCCTAGGGAGGTGGATGATAGACACGTGGTCGACTGAGCTGAACCGATCCGGTCGTTGCCCAGGAACCGAACCAGGATCAGGCGTCCTACGTACCATCCACGTCGCCACTACCAGTGCCAATACATCTCATTAACTCTACTTACTTCTCGTATTCCCCCCTTCCTCCCCCCCTCTCTCTACCTTCCAACATGGTAAGCGTGTCTCCGAAAAGCAACGCGTATACAGTGCATTGACTAGGGCGTTGCAGCCGTCGACGACAGCAGGAGAGCCAATTCCAATCGAGACGTCCCATGAGGATATGATTGTACGTCTCGCGCTCCAGTCGCTTCCGACGCGTGTTGACCTCGGTGCAGCACGACGCCCAGCTGGACTACTATGGGAAACGTCTCGCGACATGTTCTTCCGATCGTACAGTCAAAGTATTCGATGTTATCGGCGGGGAGGCGCAGCGGAGCACTGGACATACCCTCAAAGGGTGAGTTTCAACTCGCGTGCGCCCTCACCGTCGATATTGACCCATGTATGCAGCCATACTGGTCCTGTCTGGCAAGTTGCCTGGGCACACCCCAAGTTTGGCCAGATTCTCGCATCATGTTCGTACGACGGCAAGGTCTTCATCTGGAAGGAGCAGCAGGGCCAGGGGGCAAGCCCGGGTGGATGGACCAAGATCAAGGAACATACCCTTCACAAAGCATCAGGTGTGTAAATATTCGTATTGGATATAACTCCCCGTCTGACCAGTCCCAGTCAACTCTGTCTCGTGGGCACCCCACGAACTTGGTGCGATTCTCGCTTGCGCATCCTCAGACGGTACCATTTCCGTCCTCACCTTCAAGAGTGCGTTCACCTGCTCCATACGCGTCGTCGCGTAGTCTTGTAACACAACGTCTGGCTGACACTCGTTCGTGTGCACAGATGACGGCAACTGGGACGCAGCCGTATTCGAGGGACACGCCATCGGGTGCAACGCCGTGTCCTGGGCACCCGCCGTCCAACCCGGCTCGCTCATCGTCCCCCAGCCGAGTAACACCGTCCCGGGTCAACAACCCACCGCGGTGCAGAGCGTGAAGCGATTCGCGAGCGCGGGCTGCGACAACCTCGTCAAGATCTGGGGCTTCCGCGAGGAGACGCAGGCATGGGTCCCAGAAGAAGTGCTCGAGGGCCACACCGACTGGGTCCGCGACGTCGCGTGGGCACCGAACATCGGCTTGCCCAGGAGTTACATCGCGACGGCCTCGCAGGTGCGTTCTGATACAGCGCGCGCAGTATAACCCCGCGCGGCGTATTGACGAGGCTCGCGTACAGGACAAAACGGTTCTCATCTGGACAAAAGACACCCCGACGTCGCCGTGGGTCAAGACCGCGCTCGACCCCTCCGCGTCGTCCGTGTCCCCGACCGGCGGGGCGTCGGCGCCCGCAGGCAAGTTCCCCGACGTCGTCTGGCGCGTGTCGTGGTCGCTCGCGGGCAACATCCTCGCGGTCAGCTGCGGAGATGGTAAAGTCACGCTTTGGAAGGAGAATTTGAAGGGCGTGTGGGAGTGTGTCAGCGACATGACGAGTTGAAGGTCGATCCGTGCGAGAGGCGACTGTGTGGGGCTAGGAGTGGTGCTGTACTATTGGAAGGTGTTTTTCGTAGCTTATGTGTAGGACGTCCTGGTTTATAAACGCGGGCACATTCGCTTCTCATGTCTTTCAGAAAGTGTCGTAGTGGAACACAAGTCGGCGCACAACGACTCAAGTATGATTAACGTATTGCTCCCATAGGTACAAATCGCAATCCACCGTACTACTGAAGTCGAAGGTCGAATCGCCGCAGCTTGTTCAGACAGATTACCACCTTCCTACCCTGTCGCCTCTGTGCCTCGCTCATACACGAAGCTAGGAAAGTGCCACCATCTTGGCTGTGAGGACCACCTTCTGAATGGCTTCCCTGGTGACGAGGTCGCGCATAGGCGTGCCTGTACTGGGCTTATCCACGTGCGCATCTTGCGGTAGCGTCCAAAAATTCCCCTTAGCCCAAGAATGATTTGTGGTACGACTCTTCGGGACCGTCTTCGGTCTTCGCTGCTGGTAAGCATTACCGATGACGATGAGGCGGCAAAACCCTGCGATGAGCTGTTGAATGGCGGGTTCCTCAAATTGCTCGGTGGTCGGTGGATGCTCTTTATTAATCACCCCTGTGAGAAGGAGCGTGCTCTTCGTCTTCCCGATTTCCTGGAGGTTGAGGCGCGCCTCCGATCCCGTGCTAGATGTCTCCTGCTGGTTCTGCGAGCCAAGACCGGCGCCCGCCCGGGCCCTTGAGCCACGGCTGGAATTCGACCAAGCACTCGAGCCACGACTGAAGTCCGATGCAGTCTTCGAGCCGCCCACAGCATACTCCCATTGATTGACAAACGCGTCAATGCGTTTCTGGTCTTCTGCGTCCTGATCGTAATAGTCGACCTTCATCGAACACCACAGCGTCACCCAATAAAGGGACTCGTAGTCGTGGTGGAGCTCATGGACAACTGGAGCACTGTTGGGCCCGGGCTTAGACGCCATGTCTTCAAGGAGTTCGATCGCCATGAACGGGAGCGTCCCTGTGTGTCGCTTTCCGGTCGGGTCCTGCGGTGTTCCATCCGGATTCAGCGTGACGGCGAGATCGAAGTCGCCAAAGATGAAGTTCGGGCCGTCCTCAGTGATCTCGCACATGATGTTCCTTACGCTGACGTCCCGGTGAAGGATCAGCGCGTCATGACGAAGATGATGAAGACCTGTGATCGGCACGGTGAGCGATGCTCACACTATTCCGCTAGAAGACAACTTACACTCGGAGATATGGTCGACCATCATGATCAGCTCCATCGGGTACTCATGTAGTCGCTCCTCCAAGGGCGTATACATCCTAGTCATGATGATGCGCGCGACCCGATTCTCGTAGTTATTGAACACACCGCAGTGCTTCACGACGCGCGCGCGAATGCCATCCTGGAGGGACTCGAGATCGAACAGGTCGTGATGGCCATAGACGGTGGGGATGTGAGGAACTCCTTTCTCCCGAGCCGCCTCGATAAGCTTGTGCTCTGCCGTTCGAGAATGCACTTGATACGAAAGCTTTGCGACGATACGTTCCTCAGGCTTCTGGCCCTTGAATGGAGGGTCAGCCTGAGCCTCATAGACGGTGGTTCGACGCCCAACCAACGCGTATTGCGTGTACACCGACTCTCCGAACGTCACTCGGTGTTGCATACCGTCGACAGAGGAGCCCTCAGGGGTCTTGAAAGCGCACCCTTTGAGAGTGCCGGCGAAGAGCAGATAGTCCGCCGATTTCCCCTGCGGAGGGATCAGCTGCGGGAACATCCCCCACCCGGATGCATCCAGACGTTCAAGCGCGACCACAACAGCAACGAAGTCGGCGAGATTCTTCACGAGGCACAAACCGTCGTCTGACGTGATGATTCCGCAGGGATCGATGTAATAGAACGTCGCAATAGTCCCTTTCACAGTGATCGCCAGGGAGCTGAGACGCGCTCCATTGGAATTCCGCACAATCTCCAGGGCGCCATCGAGGGCCTGTAATCCCGCCACACGGTCGATTGCATCGAATGCAGGAGTTGTTCTGGGCTTCTTCGCGGGACCTTGGCCGTCTCGAGACGTATCGGCGGTACGCTTCTTCGACTGAGGCGCTACGTGACTTGATACATCCCCGACGGGTACTGTCGGAGTGTGCGACGATGTGCCAGGTGACGCTGGCTGCTCTACACTAGCGTCCTAGGGTATGTCGTGAGTGATCACGAACATTCTGGTTGAAGGCGCTACGAAATCCTACCTCGGTATGAACCTCCGCGTACTGCCCGGAATTCGTCCTATCCTTGGCCTTAGGCAATTTCACCTCCAATGTCGTCAGGATCAACCACCACGAGGTGAACTTCTTGATAGTCGAATCCGACTTCTCAGTTCGGATGTCAGACTCCCTCGCGCACGCAATGTCCGGGCGGCGTATAGCTGGCGAGGCCTGCTCTGTAGACCACTTTCGCAGAGCCTGCATAGGCTGTTAATTCGGCAAGGGCATCCGGTCGTCATGTTTAAAGAAGCAGATGCCGGGAATGCCTTCATCGGGTCTGAACCACGGCAACGAGGTCGCGCGGCCCTTGCGGCGGATCTGAGACATCAGTGCAACCAATGGATCATACATCTCGACCTCGCGTTTCGCACTTTGTATCTGCTGTAAGGCTTCTGCTATCGCCGTGTCTTCGCTCCATTGTTCTTCATTGACGACTTCGCGAAATCGAGCGAGAGTGTCCGAGTCAACATCCAGCACAGCCTGCAGCCACAAGTGGGTCGGGACACGGTGCGACATAGTCCTCAGGTCCTCCTTGAGGAAGGTATGGACTTCAGGTCGGTTGTGCTTCAAGCCATGGGGACTCCCAACGCCAGTGCGCGTGGGCGTCTGAAAGAGGGAGACTGTCGCGGTATTCGAACCATCGCGAGCAGGAGGTTCAGGAGAGGAAGGTGGACTGGGTGCTGTTGAACCGCCTCGTGGTTGCCCGTACTGGGGCACGCGGGCAGAAAATGGGTCCACGTCATCATTCAAGTCAGACCTGGTATGCATATTCAGATCATCGTCGAGGTTGTCATCTGCGCAGTCGGAGCCACGAGATCTGGGAGGCCCAGGATTGGAATTATCCGGAGATGGTTCAAGTTGCGGGGGTAATCTGAGAGAGACTATGGAATTGGTGGAAGAAATACCCCCGCCTGAGCTCTCAGTGCGAGGTAGGCTTCTAGGGTCGTCGCTTTCGGACGTCGGTGAGACGTCAGAAGGGTCCATAATGATGGAGGCCCTACTGGCGAGAGGGCTAGACGAGGGTGGGCGAGTATCAATTGGGACCCTCACGCGCCCGCGCGAAGGGTTGTCCGGGCGAGATGGAGGTGGTATAGAGCGGTGGGAATCGCGTCTGTTGGTCGACATGGTTAAGAGGGCGTATTCAAGAGAAGTATGAGTGCGATGGGATGCGTACTGAGCTGGACTCGCGGTGGGCTTTTATATGTATCGGCGAGTCTTGCGCCACGGTGGCAAACCTAGGCTGTCTCTCAGATGACCTATGCGCAGAATACAAGAGTACTGTGTGGACGAACACGCGGCAGGGGAGAACGCGAGATCCCAACTTTGGGGGCGAGCACCGTCACTGCCTGGCAGCATGCGCAACATCCTCGCGGTCAGCTGTGGGGATGGTAAAGTCACGCTTTGGAAGGAGAATTTGAAGGGCGTGTAGGAGTGTGTCAGCGACATGACGGGTTGAAGGTCGATTCGTGCGAGAGGCGACTACGGGGCTAGGAGTGGTGCTGTACTATTGCAGGTAGCCTGTGTATAGGTCATTCTAGGTGATGAATGCAGGCACACTCGTTCCTCGTAACCTCCCGGAACTGTACGTACTCCTGAGGGGCATCGTTATTGGGGCGCTACGGATGTATGATAATCGCATTGCGAGACAACGCTCTTCGCGCTTCAAGGAGCCCAGGGAACTAGCTGCTGTCGACGTCATGCATATGCTGTTCCACGGCTTCTAGGTCATAGATAACAACAAGTCACGAACTACCTCAATACCGAAACCCAACGCACCCCGGTGGTCGATACGGTGAGTCACTGCCATTGCCAACATACGAGTTACTAGCCCAAGGGAGTACAGACACAACACCCTGCCGGATCCTTTCCTGCCTATGCGAGCGTCTTAAGCCTATGTTCTCTTCGCCTCCTTCTCCGCCTTGCGAGCTGCCTTCTTGGCCGCCTTCTTCTCCTTGCGGGCTGCCTCTTTCTGGCGGGCTGCCTTCTTAGCCGCCTCCTCCTCGCGGGCTGCTTTCATAGCTTTCCGGATAACGGTCTTGATCGCCTGCCTAGTAAGGCTCTCGCGCAACGGCTTCGCGTCTTCTCCTGACTCGGAGGTATCGTCGCCAATGTTGTCGCCGTCACCGCCAGTCTCGTCG
>MU278671.1:0-29515 GCA_022385745.1 Cubamyces sp. BRFM 1775 | reverse complement strand
ATCCGCGCGCTCCAGTCCTCATCCCTCAGCTTGTACACCGACACCACGCCCGTCTTCGCGCACGCGCCCAACACATACTCTGAATCGCAGCTCCATCCCGCATGCGTGATCCACGCGTTCTCCTCCGCCGCGGTCCTCTGCCTGGCTCCTCCAGTCGACGGGCCCGCGTTCGCGGCGAGCGCGGCCGCGGTGGGGGAGCGCGACGTATCCACGAGCCAGGTGCGCGCGATCTGGAACGAGTCAGAGCGGCGGATGATCAGGCGGTCTTCGACGGCGGTCAGCAGGAAGTGGGTGCCCGGGCTGAAGTAGACGAGAGACGCGGTCTGGTTGTAGATCTCTGTGAAGTCCATCCGGCGAACATAAGAGAGGTGAGCCCGGCGAGATGATTGTGGCTGCAGGTGAAGCACGCGGAGATCAGAGGCGCCCAAAGCTAGACGCGTATAACGCGTCTGTGGCGTTGCGTCGCGGTGCATTTCTGACAAAGACTGCGACTCCCTCCTCCGCGGCGACATGATCCACACGTAGCCAGTTAGACGAAGGACACCTCCATTGCTAACATGATACAGATCACAGATTCACAGATATATGACAAGTCAGAGGTCAATCAGCGTCACGAAGTAAACCAGTGTTCCTGAGGCTGCAGTTGACAAAGCGAGTTGAATGGAGTCTGCGGCCGTACCATACGCCTGTGCTCCGAATCCTACACCGACATGGACGCTCACCGGCTCACGGCTGACTGGAGCTGACAATGCAAGATTCGACATTCATGCATGCATTCTTGCATCATGCTAATACGTCATGGGCCGACGGCCCGCGGATGCAATTCCACACATAACAGGCGAATTCAAATCATACCTATACATCAGCTAACGAAGGCGTCAAGAGGCCTAGGGATCCAGCTGGAAAGTGATAACGACTGTGTGCAGGCAGCATGAACGCAAGACCTGTCGATATGTGCTCGCGCCGCTTACCCGAGCACAACTCCAAGTGCTACTCGCTATCTCCGATTCTACACCTTTGCGGGAGTATACCAAAGCCAGTCGGGAATGTAACAAGGTCAGCCCCTCGGCCATCGTGATGGGTAAGTACTGCACCGGGTACCGGCACGCACAGACGAAAAAAGCATCCAGCACTGACTGCTTACCAGACACTTCCGATAATGAGCCGCATGTGCCGCGATAAGTGATAACTTCATATCATGCGGAAACGAAACCGTTAGCTTGTGAACAGTGCTATACACGTGCAAGCGTATGTATGTATCCTTTGTGAGGGCAAAACACAACCGAAGTGATTGAGTTGACCTCGCGTTTGGCAGCCGCATACATACGGAACGTGTTGGACCAAACCCAGACGGACCCGGATCGCGATCGTGGATCCTGCGGTTGACTAACGGCAGGGCGGTACCGAGGCTCGTGTGCCCGAGTATGGAGATGGTGAATGGATAAGATGAGGGCAGGAGAGGCCGTCCATACGCGCAAGCCAGTCGCCGGTCGGGAGCGCATTTCGTGCATATGACGGATACGGGCCAGGTAGACGCCGGGGTGCTGCGAGTCCGACGGAAACGCATCGAGATCGTGGGAGCGCGAGAGTGACCGAGCCTCGTTTAGTCCTCTTCAGTGGCAGTGTCCTCCAACACTCGCGGGCCCTGGCCCCTGGGCCATCCATCAATGCATCACCAATACATCCTGCCAAGCTTTTTTCCAATCGCCGTATGCCCATCGCCCCGAGGCTCAAGTCAAGGCATTTCTCGGCAAGCATGGGGGCGACTGAGACAAACCGCGATGTTCGTAGTGTATAGTCCGTAAAATGACGATACCGACTGGAGTCTGAGGCAGGTTTGCATCCGGGACATGAGCGACGCGGAGACGGAGGCCGGATTACCGGACGGGATGCGTCAGAGGACAAGGCTGACAAAGGGAGGAGAGACGGATGGCGGCTGGTGGCGTGGACTGAGCCAGAAAAGGCAAGTGAGCAGGAACACGCTAGAGGGAACTGGGCGACTGGCGCGGGAGAGTGGCTGCGAGTGGCTGATCGACGACCGACGAACGGAGTTCTAGTGGGTTCATCCGTTTATGCACTCGCCCTCCTCCGCTGACGCGACTCTGCTCACCCTCCCACAAGCGATCGTCCCGGACCTCTCCAGCTGATTAAACTCTTCCTCCATGGCCAGCCTCCCTCTCCATATATTATCCCCGCCGCTCCATCCCTTTCCACACCCTTCCGTCCCTCATATCTCCCCTCCCCTTCCTCCTTCAGCTCGTCCATCCCATGGCTGCGACAGCTTCCACCTCCCTCTCTCCCCCGCAAAACAGGTCATTCGACCCCTCCAATCCCTCCACAGAGCTCAGCTCGAGGTCTTCTACAATAGTCGATCCTGTAGACCGCCCACAACAAGAAGATGACGATGATGTCAATTCCCAATTTGAGCGCGAAGCCTACGGCCCCGCCGCAGGCGAGAAGCCCGTCGATCCCTTCGAAGTCACCATGCCTCCAAACGATCCTGAGAACCCAAAGGCGTGGTCCCGCCCGTATCGGTGGTATATCACCATGTTGTCTGCCGTCCTCGTCCTGAACGCGTACGTAAATCAACATAGTTCTCATCTTCCTTCCATCGCCTAACTTTAAACGCAGTACATTCGCCTCATCCGCACCAGAAGGCATCATCCCTTCTATCATGCAACAATTCTCCTTTGGCCAAGAAGTTGCAACCCTCACCATCGCACTCTTCGTCGCCGGATACTGTGTCGGCCCGCTAGTGTGGGGCCCGCTCTCCGAACAAATCGGACGAAAGCCCGTCTTCTTGATCAGCTTCCTGGTCTACACCGGCTTCCAAGTCGGCTGTGCGCTCTCACCAAACACCGCGTCCATCCTCATCTTCCGCTTCCTCGGTGGTACTTTCGCAGCCGCGCCCCTGGCCAACAGCGGGTACGTAGCTATCGGTCTCTCAACAGCAGCGCCTGGGCTAACGCATTATGCAGTGCCGTCATGTCAGATATTTGGGACGCAGATACTCGTGGAAAGGCTCTCGCGCTCTTCACGCTTGCTCCCTTCGCGGGTCCCACCCTCGGCCCCACCGTCAGCGGCTTCATGGCGGTCGCCGGTGTCTCATGGCGCTGGGTCTTCTGGCTGCTGACCTTCTTTGCCGGAGCGTGCCTTCTCGCTACGGCGCTGACGCTGCCCGAGACTTACATGTAAGTATTTGCAGTCGCACTCTCTTGCATGCACTCAGCTCATATCTATCGCGTAGTCCTGTGCTCTTGGTCAAGCGTGCACAAAGGCTAAGGAAGGAGACTGGAGACGATAGGTACTGGGCTCCGCTCGAGCGCAACAAGATGGCCCTCGGCCAGCGCCTCAAGCACGTCCTCGGCCGGCCATTCATCGTTCTTGCCCGGGAACCCATGCTCATCGCGATCACCCTCTACATGAGTGTCCGTACCACGGCTCCTCAAACCGACACATAGTAGCTAACATTTACCCCTACAGTTCATATACGGCTGCATCTACCTGCTCTTCGAGGCGTACCCGATCGTCTTCACCGAAGGCCACCACTTCAACGAGGGCATCACCGGGCTCACCTTCCTGCCCATCTTCATCGGCGGCGTTCTCGGCGTGCTCTCCTACCTCGTCTTCTTCAACCCGCGCTACGAGCGCGCCATGGCGGCCTTCAAGCCGCACCCCGTCCCGCCCGAGTACCGCATGGAGCTCTGCCTCTGGGCTGCGCCCATGTTCGCCGTTTCCTTCTTCTGGTTCGGGTGGACGTCCTACCCGTCCGTCTCCTACTGGGCGCCGCTCGCCGCGGGCATCCCGCTCGGCACGTCCATCGTCTTCCTCTTCCTCGGCCTGTTCAACTACGTCATCGACGCGTACCTCTTCGTCGCCGCCTCCGCGCTCTCGTCCATGACCGTCGTCCGCTCCCTCTTCGGCGCCGGCTTCCCGCTCTTCGCGACGCAGATGTACGAGACGCTCAACCCGCGCTGGGCGTCGACCCTGCTGGGCTGCATCGCCGTCGTGATGGCGCCCATCCCGTTCGTGCTCCGCGCGTATGGCCACCACCTCCGCCGGAACAGCAAGTACTCGCCTACGGGCCACTTGCCCACGAAGCCGCCTGCGAAGGACGAGAAGGCCGGCGCGCAGGCTGTCTAAGCGCAGCGCATACTGCCCTTGCCTCATTTGTCGCCGCCGCACCTCCAGTTGCGGCCCCCCATGCGCTGCGCGTGCGACACATCTCTGCTCCCTGCGATTAACGCGGGAGATCAGAGGACTTCGCAGGCCGTAGCGGAAGCGCTATAGGGAGGATGGTTTTCACTGATCTTCTACCCTATACACGCTAGCTACCTCACACGCTATAGAACAGCGCGTCCTATCACATCACACGCCTATCACCATATCTATCCTCACGCCCAACTCTAGTCCATTCATGACCTCTCATGCACTCATCGCGCTCGTCTCATCTCGTCTTAGCACGCACCTTTGCATCATCTCCACACATCTGCATCTCGTATCTTCTTTACACTTATCTAAATAATTCCTTGGGTTACAGCGCTGTAGCACTACTCTCGAGTCCCCAGGTCCCCGGTACGATACGTACTTGCTTGCCGCTGCATGTTCTAGACTTTTTCGTCGTTCGACAGGTAGTAGTAGATAATTCGCTCTTGAACAAATCAGAACATTCTAAACTCCAGTTATATGCGTGGTGGTCCTCAATCATCACCACCAAGAGTCGCTCAAACGCGACTACTACCAACACGTACTTGGGGAAGTGTGGCCATGAAACGGTTTGCGCAAAGCTACAACAATGCCCCTATCACCGCCTCCGTCGCACCTCCACATATTGGTACATACTTCGCACGGTCCGATACTCTGACACGAACTACTGTACCACCTGCGCCTCCCGCGAGCCGTATAGTAGTACCTCAAAGCACCCGTCAACGCCACCCCTCACTATACCTTCTCCTTCAATTCCCTCCCCGCCTGCCAATCAATAGCTTCCCCGCCTCCTTTATCACCGACGACAGCTTGACTAGCAGTCCTGACACACCAGCCTGAGCCTCGGCATATACCAGCGAGCGCCGCGGCCATTCTGGCAAGACTAGCACTGCGCGATACGCCCTGCTGCTGTACAAGGTTTGAGTTAGTATCGTGTGTCGAATGGACGAGGCGTGCAATAACCGGCACAAGCTGCGCAACACGACATATGTCGATCGAAAACCCTTTCCTGTTCCCCGGGCGTGTATACCCTGCCAAGCCGCCCTGCACATCACGCCCATGCCGGCACCAGGAGGGCGATCGTTCCCAGCCTCTTTAGAGTGCTGCGAGCATGACGCGGCGCAGCGCTGCGAGAGACCCTGTTGGGGGGACATGCAGAGTCCCAGACGCGCGCTGTGCGATCGAGAAACTGAATGAATGACCACCACTGCGCACATTGGCCAGCGCCCCGACGTCCGCGAACCGCGCACCGTCATCACCGAGGTACCCAGAACGTGAAAGGTGCTGTACCAGCGCCCGTGCCAGTACTGCAGGGCCGCGAACCCCCCCTCTTCGGCTCGGCAGCACTCCTCTAGCGTGCGGGTTCCCGCCGTCTGTCAACGGCCGCGCGTCTGACCAAGTCACGGCAAGGGGACGCGTCGGTGTCGGTGTCCAACCCAGCGCCCCGGCCGGGGACATAATGCGCGACGCGCGTTAAGCATCGTTCCGCGGGGTTCGACGCCGAGCACGGCACGGCGCAACTTGGGGGCGACGAAGCTGCTTCACCAGGGCTGAAACTCACCGAGTCAAGTCGGGCCCACGCGTGCCGCGGGCGCTGGCCCTAAGTCGTCCTCGGAGAAGGGGAAGTGTGCGGCCGCAAGGATGCAAGAAAGGAAGGTCGTCGTCGACACCGCGGTAGTCGCAGCGGTCGCGGACGACCCCGGAGGGCCGTGTCGTAATTTCATGTCAAGAGCCTCGGGTAAGCCGTCGCAAGTTGGATTGGAATTTGGGCGATGCCGGTGTGCGATGGCGGGGAAAAAGAGAGTGGGTGAGTGCAGGCACTCGTGCCAGGACGGGCTGCTGAACCACATAGAATTGGTTGGGGTTTATATATGTACGCTCTAGCCGCGGCCGCGTCCCAGGGGTACACAAACCGTAACAGTGCGATCTTCCCGGGATATGCCATGATGACTGAAACGCGTGTCCGGACCGCACATACACTCCTCTCGATCGTTGCTCCAAGATCGACCTCGAGGTCGAAAGTTTCGAGTCTCACCACATCGTGCAACATAACCACGGTTATGTCACGAGTCCATAAACGAGGAGAAAACGGCCTCCAGACGACGTCCGACGAGCACAGGGCGGCTCTTCCCCGTCCCCGGTGCCATTCTGGGAGAACTCCGCATGAGTTCTCGCATACATTTCCCCTCGCGGAGATGAGAGAGCACCGTCAACGATGAGGAGCGCACCACGGCCATGGGGGCTGCCTCGTTGCGCTCTTTATCGGCGGTCCGGAGCTAAGGGGGATCAAAGAAGGCGGCGGAGCCATGGGCGAGGGAACGACATCGCGCAGGACGCGCTTCGCGTCCAGGGGAGATGGGAGACATTTGGTTCACAGTTCGGGAGACCATCCGGTTGGACTCCTGCCGCGGCAAAGATAGACATACACGCGTAGCAGTCCTTGGAGTACGAGTTCCCAGATGCACAGAGCACGACGGCCACGTTGGTGCGCAGCGCAGACAAGATGGACAGCGGCTGGTGGCATCTCGATGCGCGCAGGGCGTCTTGTGGCGAACGTAAGGAGAACGTGAATATATGCGGCAGTCGCTCTTCCAAAATAGATAGGATATGGCGGTCCAGGTCCTTCACAAATGGCGCGGTGCACCTAGTCTTGGACGCCATGGGCATGAGGGGGTTGCGGAGACGTAACGGCGCTGGCGTCGAGACCGGGTCGATAGTCATTAACGAGAACGGAAAAAGAGAGATAGAGATACAGCGTTCAATTGATATCGAGAGAACGTTTGGGTATAGACCTACGAACACAAAGCTTAAGCGACGCGTTCGTGCACTGATTAAGCTTACCTTACAGACACGTACGCGGTCATATCATACAACACATATCAACTTTCCGTCGGGTCCGTCTGGGTCAACGCAGGATCTATGGCGATTTCGGCGGGCTCAGTCTGCGTTACGCCCGTATCAGCTTCAGCGGGAGCGTCTCCCGCGCGCTCCTTCCCACTGGAACGGGTCTGCGCCTGAGACTGCGACTTGGTCGTTCCTCCGCGTTTCTTGCCACCACGCCCTCGGCGGGACGAGCCGGCCTGGGTGCCCATCACATGGTCCATCTGCGTCTTGACCTTCTTCGCGGTGCTCGATTTCGACGTCGACGAAGCAGCGGCGTCAGGAGCGGCCCCCTCCCCTTTAGGCTTGAGTTCAACCTCCTTGAAGCGGATACGCCGCTCCGTGGTGGCAACGTGCACAAGGGGCCTTTTGCCCTGCGGCTGATGATGTTGGTGCTGCTCATCTATGACGGTGGGTCTCAATCGAAGGTGCCTTCGTACCGCGACTTCCGCAGCACATACCGCTTGCTTCGGTGAACAGGAGCTCCGTTCCGAGCAACGACTGATGTTGCCCTTTCAGTTTCGTTCCAGACAGTTGCAAGTATGGAGTGGGCGTATCCAGTCCCTGTAATCACGCATACTACGCATGTAAACCTAGTCTGTGCGCATCACAGCAATGTACTCACAATGAGACGGTAAGTTGAGGAGCTGGGAACGAGCGTTGGCTCGATCGTCCCAAGGTCAAGGGTTACATACTCGATCTCTTCTTCAGTCTCGTAGTCTTCGTCAGGGCCAAACGCCTCAACGTTTTCGTAGCCTGGAAACATTGCAGACAGAATAGGCAGCCTTATCCTTGTGCCAATGGAACGTTAGTGTTGGTGTTGTGAGACAAAGAGACGGAACCGCAAAGCAAGACGCGCCCAACGCCACACACGCGCCGGCGTCTCTGGCGGACTGAACCTTCGCGCACCGCCGCCGCACCCTTCTTGACCACAGACCACCATCTTCTCTCCTTCACTCCGAAGGCACCGCTCAGCTTCATCCGCTCCTCCCGCTCCTCTTAACAACTCAATATAATGTCTGGCCGTGGCAAGGGTGGAAAGGGTCTTGGAAAGTATGTATAACCGTTCCGCGCTGCCGCCAGGACGCGAAAGTGGCTCGCCTGTCTGGCCAGTACTGACCGCCATACTGCGTTCGTCAGGGGCGGCGCGAAGCGTCACCGCAAGATCCTTCGTGACAACATCCAGGGTATCACCAAGCCGGTATGTCGCGCCATTACCACCACATAAGTTCCGTGAAGACCTGAAGAATGCTGCCCATTGTCTCAGGCCATCCGTCGTCTTGCTCGCCGTGGTGGTGTGAAGCGTATCTCCGGCCTCATCTACGAGGAGACCCGTGGTGTCCTGAAGATCTTCCTCGAGAACGTACGTCGTGTCATACTCGCGCTATTGTACACGTCCGTTGACTCTTTCCGCTGCAGGTCATCCGTGACTCCGTATGTATCCACCGCAGTCTCAGTCTCAGAGTACCCCGTAATAGGTTGCTTATCAATTCCCCGCCCTACAGGTCACGTACACTGAGCACGCCAAGAGGCAAGTTACCTTTTCTCACGCATCATCTCTACACGCTGACATCATGCGCCATCCGCAGAAAGACCGTCACGGCCCTGGACGTCGTGTATGCCCTCAAGCGTTCCGGCCGTACCCTCTACGGTTTCGGTGCTTAAGCCACAGTTCGACGTGCCTTGCATTGACCTCGAATCACGAGCGACTAGGATCCTGCTGCCTTGTTTGCCTTCATATTTTCGCTCCGGAATTGTACTTCTACGTCCAGCATATGTCACTGTGATTGTATGACATGCCATTTACACGAGGCTGTACGCGTGAGTTATCTAGCGTATGCCGATTACGACGGCTATGCGGGGAGCAAGATAGGAGAGTGCGACCGATGGAGTACTCCGTGAGCGCTCCGTGACCTAGTTGTATCAGCCGAGCCCGCGACAATGCCTTCATTGCAATTGGCAGACATACGGACCAGCTTGGTGGGTATCGGTTGCGTACGCGTATGTCCTGAATCGGAGGCTTCAAACCTGTGTGGATTCTCCAATTCCCCAGCAGTACCAGGGTTCAGGGATTAAGCATGGTGCTATCACCCTGTTCTGATGGTCTGCTAGCATGCATAAGTTAAGGCTTCGAGATATCGGAGATGTACCCACTGGATAATTTTCAAGACTGACTCTAGCCGTCTTCAACTAGCAGGCTCGACTGGTGGAAGTGCGGGCTGATGCGATGATTGTACACCCTTCCAGCCCATGCAGACCCAGTATGCCTCCGCAGACTCTGCACGACTGGACGCGGGTTTGAAGTACGTCACCAGTTTGAAGTTCGGGTCCAGGCACTCCTTGCGGAACTTGCCTGAAGACGGATGCACAAAGTGCTTCAGCCTAACCCAGAGGCATACTATTAGCCTATACACGAGAGAACACGGGACTGTATAGCCAAGACGTACACAAGCACACCCGCCTTGCGCTTCTTGGCACTCTCAGCCGTACGCAAATGTCGTTTCGTGAACTCGAACACGCTCTCCGAGAGCTGCAAGCTGGCATGTCTGTCCGCCGTCACGTTCCCGGTGAAGTTCGCGGCCATGTCAGAGAGGATGATATCCGCCTTGCCATCCGTGCCGGGCTCGTTCCGCATAAGCTGGCCGATGACCTCGTCAGCTTCCGGGGAGAGGAAGTCCATTTGCAGCGTCTTGACTCCGAGTATGGGTTCCATGCGTAAGAGGTCGACGGCTATTATGGTGCCTCGCCCTACCGGACGAGGGGCTTCGTCAAGATCCTCAGCCAATGGGTCGAAGTCGAGGTCGTCTTCTTCTTCCTCCACCTTCTTGCCTTTCCCGGCCTTTTTCGACTTCTGGCTCCATCCCTCGTCTTTGGCCTTCCCCGCTCGTGCTGCCTCCTTGTCCTTCAGCCCATACCCGGAAACCACGCTCTTCGCCGGCTTGCTCGCCACAGGAAAAAGCACGTCCTCCGCCCACCCAAGCTTCGCCGACGCAACCTGGCTCCACCCTCCGGGCGCTGCGCCGAGGTCGACCACGGTCCGTACATGGTTCTGGTCGAGGAAGTGGAACGTGCTGTCGAGTTCGAGGAGCTTGAACGCAGAGCGGGAGCGGTAGTTCGCCGGGAAGGCCATGCGGGCCTTCACATAGGGATCACGGTACTGTCGCGCGAGCCATGCACGCGAAGACGGGGGAAGCTTGTGCGACAAGAGAGGGCAGGTGGGACGAAAGGGCATGCAGTCGCAGTACGAGTGAGGTGCGAGGTGCAAGTGTGCCGGAATGCTAGGCGCCCAATATTCTGCATCACAATATTCGACTGCGAGCGCTTCTCATCTCATACGGTACTTGTATCGTGCTCTGATTATGATGGTCCGCTGCGCACGCGCGTGCATTCGCTGCCTTGTTTGACACCCCCGTCAAACAGTATGCATAAGGAGACGATAGACACCGACGATGATTAGAGTGTATCCGGGACTCGGTGAGGGCCGATGTCATGTCGAGATCACTGTGCGCATTGAGTACTACATTGGAAGTTGGGAATATTAGGATGTACGCAAAGCGTCATCATACATCTTCAAGGCATAGGCATAAGCGACTTTCACATGATAAGGGGATCACTATCCCATCAAAGAGTTACAATCGAGGACAAGCAGTAAGCAGTATGGTATCACTCAATTTCCGTTGTTTGCTAGCAGGTTCGGCGTACCATCCGCTGGAAATTCATAAGTAGTCAGTACGTGCATACAAATTTCGTTGGCACGACGCGTCGAGTACTCACGAATATCAGACAGGGTACCTGGCACAGCGTCCCCCTTCAAACGAACCTTCATCTCTGCAGGGCTCACGTTGCCTTTCAAACTGATCGAGTATGCAACCAGGCCAGCAACCTACCACCCATTCTGTCAGCAAGTACCGTTGACCCAAACCTCGCAAGACTCACATGAGGGGATGCAACGGAGGTCCCGCTGGCTACCGTCTCTGCCGTTGTACTGCCGTTGGTGGCCGTCTTTATGCACGCTCCAGGAGCGAACAGGGTCAAGACTTCCCCATAGTTCGACGTCTTGTGGCGCATGTCGTCCCCGTTGCATGCACCGACAGTAATTGCCGATGGGGCCCTAGCTGGGCTCACATCGGCTGCGTCGCACTACATTAGGCGAGCCTAAGCATGTCAGTGCTTCACAATTATCTGCGTTACTTACCGACTTATTTCCCGCAGCGACGCAGACATGTATTCCTTTGCTTGTCAGCTATGCAAGCCCCCCTTAGAATCCGTCCTTTGCTGCAGCCAACGAGGTGCGTACCTTGGCAACACCGTCGTCAATGTCTGGGGTCGGTTGGAAGTACCCAAAACTGATGTTAACCACGGCCGGTCTCTTCGTAGGGTCTGCCGTCTCGTGTACCCAAGCCATTCCAGCCTTCCTGAATATCAAGCTTCTGTGAGTACACCTAGTGGGGAGTAAGGGGAACGAACTTACGCGACGGACACCGGAGCACGTCTGATTCATGGGAATTGTGTAGTAGATCAGTATTACCGTCCCGCTCATGGACCACACTTTGATACGCGCACCCATCCGCATTGTGAGTCTTTACAGCAATTATGCTCGCTTCCTTTGCGACGCCGTAGCGTGTTCCCGCAGCAACGCCGGCGACCTGCGTGCCGTGCCCAGTTTCGTCCTCTTGCTGTACATCCCGTCAGCCAGTTTACTCGGGTACCTGATACATATACCGTCGGCATACTGGAAGATCCGGGGCGACCCACCCCCACTTGGCTCTACCGCCAAATTCAACCTAGTCCCGCGACAGCTCCAGTTAGTTAATGGTCAGTGTTGTACCCAGGCGAGTCCGCGCTCACATGTTCAACGTTGACTCCGCTATCTGCAGTAGACGAGGCCTATCAGATGGCTATAGTGACAGCGGTGAACAGTGACGTACCTATAATGAAGATATCCACGCCCTTCCCCGCAGCATTGAGGTCGTAGGTATACTTGTAGGTCAACTTCGATTTTTGGCTCAGCCTGTTCAGAGCCCACGTCGCGTCGTTCCTGAAGACCTTGGTAAGTATACGCAAGATACTCTCAAAATGCGGGCTTACTGCACAAAGGTAGTGAAGAGTGTGCCGATCGCATCCTAATCCAACAGGGCATGTGTTTAGTAAGCCTCAGCGTGGGCCTCAGCCAGGACAATCAGCGTGCACCTCTGTGATGCTCTCGACCTCTGGTGAAGCGCGTAGGACCTCGAGTGTTGGCTCGTCGAAAATCCCCGCGAACGCGTTGTCAAACCTAGAAGGATAGTCGTGCGTGATGGTCGAATTCGCGCCTAGCTGTCCCCGGAGAGTCCTGAGGTAGCGCGCCTTGTCCGTGCCATCTTTAAGATGGACGATGTAGCTGTTCTCCTTCTTGTCGCCGTCGACACGTTGGATCTCCACGAGTGCCATGGGTGCCGCACCTGAAGACATTCTTGAGGATATGAGAGTGGTTGGGTAGGCTCCGGGTCACGGATCGTAGTCAGTGTGCTCTAGTGTCCTGTCATGACTCTAGTGCGGAGCCTTGGCTTTTATCCTGAGCAGCAGCCTCAAATGCTATGCTCCGCCAAGGCACATTTCCGGTGAAGGGTCACTTTACAACATTGCTGAACCGGCCCTAAGGCCTGTATGACATTCAAGGCACCTCTAGTACATGCGTGCGGGTCACTTCCGAACCCGGAGCGTTCCTACCCCAAGTCCGCTGTCAGTACCTGTCAATTTGTCTATCAATGAAGGTACTGCTCTGGTGGGTGCCTCAACTTATCCTCCAACGAGCCGGTAAGGTGACTCCGCTAGTTGACCTGGTCGGCTTCCAGCGCGAAGGAAAACGTGGTACTGACTTGAACGCCCTGCGTTGGTGCCATAAGTTGACTGAACCATTCTAAGTCTTGCCCACTGATTTGTTACTAACTCTCAATATGAAGGACGTCTAGCACCTTTGGATCGGCGTACACTTGCATCCTCTAGAGCTTGGGGTCGACGTGAAGGGTGATGGCAAGAAGAGGACAACTTCAATGCTTTTACGAAAAGTTGATTTCGATACCATTGCGGTGGGGATCATATTGGGTACATGATTTTGGCGCCAACGATATGAAATTGCTGTGAGGGGGGTAACCAATGTGCTTGGATGGCTCAGTTGGTTAGAGCGCAGGTCTCATATTTCAAATATGACCGCCTTCTGGGTGGGTAATCCTGAGGTCGTGAGTTCGATCCTCACTCCGAGCATTTTTGCCCGTACTTCTCCGCTGGTGCGAGTGGCCGTCAAGTGTGACGTCAGTTTGCGCCAGTCTGCTTCAGCTTTTGGCACTCATGACCATGAACAGTATTGTACAGTATATTTACTGCAGGCCAGTACCCTGCCAAATGCCGCTCAGGAGATCGAGAAGCCTATATGAACTCAATCCGTTCGGTCGCAATCCCCCACATTCACACAGCACTCAGGAGTCGGTATCCCTTGCAGCTGTCCTCTCGCCACAGGTCGCAGACTCGACAGTTTACGAAGAAGGCTTACACCCATCCCATAACAAGCATGGCCCTCTCTCATGACGAGGGAAAGCTCGACCAGCTCTACCCCGCGCCCTCCCATTCACCATCGGTTCAAGCCCCAAGACGTCTTCCAGGGTCGACGCCCGAGTCTACATCTACTCTGATCAAGGTATTGAAGGACAATCATGTCAAATGGCACATCTTCTTCAACGACAAGGGGTTCCATAAGTAGCTATCTCCCTCTCTTATATCCACAGCCAAGTTTGTCTTGATATATGCGTTAGTCATGCCTCCCATCACCTCCTTGCGCTCTTCGACCTCGGCGGGGATGGTCCTAATATCGAGGCAGCGTACGAGACGCACACCTCCTATCAGCGCCCAGCGTTCGAGTCCCCTCAGCCAATCACCCAGCGCAACTTCCATGAACACCTGGGCGACGAGAAGTCAGTCAATTATGTACTGCGAGAGTGATGTACCCGCTCACCGACCTACCGCAGTTATTACAATGCCTACCTGAACTTCTTCACCGATCGTCTCCTTGAACAGGGAGCGGCCGCAACCATCGAAGAGTATATATTCTCACCCAGGGTCAACATCGAGCCTCCGGCGCCCGGGCAGCCTCCTATGCAGATGGCAAACCGGTTCCTCTCCGGTCTTCTCCATTGCCTCATTCACACTGGGTATGGTTGTGAATTTGGCCTGCTTGGGCAGTTGGCCGAAGGTAACATTGTCATACTAGATCTACGCTACGAAAAATAGCTGAAGCTGTCTACTAGGTTTGGCGGAGACCGCGGTTCATAAGCCGCTTGCACCAGCGTTGACGCCGCCGACATTGATGAAGTACGTAGGTGCTGCCACCTCCGACCTGACCAACGCCACGCTCTCGGCCGCCAGCAACCTAGTTCCGCGATTCGTGCTCGACCAATTCCGCCGCGTCGTCGGTCCCGCGAAGCCGGTGACTCAGAAGGGCGTCCATGCACTGTCGCTAGTCTCGCGCATCATGCACGACGACTTCTACTCGTACAAGACGATTGCGCTGCCGCCGCCAGTCAACAGCGAGGAGGACACATCGCTTGAGCGCACGCTCCACCTTCGTGGCGATCACCTAGCTGAGATCGCAAAGGAGTGGACCGTTGATGGGACGAACGCGGCCGAGGTCGAGAGGAAAATCGAGGAGTTGTTCTGGACGAACGTGGTCATCTTCGGTATCGCCGGATGGGGCGGCCGCGAGAAGTCGAAGACGGGAAAGTTCAACGGCGATTTCTTCTTGTGAGCATATACGTCCCGATCCAGACGTTGACCAACGGTCATTCACGCTGACCTTTCTCCCTAGCCTTCACCTCGTCACATCCGTCCTCTTCCTTCCCTCAATAGTCGCGTATTTATCTCCGACATCCACATCCATCCTGCTGCGCACCTACCTCCTCAACACGCTCGCGCTCTACGTCGCACGTGGCCGTCCGGCCTTGCCCGTCGCCGAGTTCTTCGACACCGTCACCCCCACGCCCACCCCTCCCGCCGCGTCGCTCCCGCACACCAAACCCGCAGACGGGACGCTCATTGCGGACAACCCGACGCCGAGCCCGTGGTTCGCCATTCTGCAGAGCACGCTCGAGCATCCGGACGACCACTTGGTCAAGCTGCAGCGCTCTCTCGCGCACTTCTCTGCGCTCTACGGCGCGACTCCCGCAGGGTATTTGAAGGAGTTGGGCGTGGAGCTGGAGGGCGTGGAGAGGGTCGACGGGTCGCTGTTTGTGCGCGTTGCCGGACTCGCGATGGAGAGGGTCGGGTGGATGAGAGAGGGCGAGGAGAGGGACGAGTGGGACTTCGACGGGTTCTTCCATTGAGCCTGGTCATGAACAGCTGGTAGTCTGTAAAGAGTAGTTTGTATTATGTGGCGACATCACATGTTGTACGATATGTAGTTTTGCTCGTGTACAGTAACGCTAGCCTTTCAAAATGTAGCAGTGAACGGGTTCGGAGCATTATGATGGCACAGCTCTTCGCGGGGGCAAAAAAAATTCCGACACGGGGAATCGAACCCCGGGCTATCGCGTGAGAGGCGATAATGTTAGCCACTACACCATATCGGATGTTGGATGTTGTCTTTGTTGACAGAACATATTGAGACGCGGCATGTCAGACAAGACTCTGCAGGAGCATCCAACTGCACTATAGCTATAGTAACTCTACTGTGAATCACCCTGCGAGCCGTGGCAAGAGGCCACTCGCAGCCTTCCAACCATAGGAATACATGTCCAAACGAGATCTGCGTGAGCGAAGGCGGGGGGCTTCAACAAAAGACACTGTAGCATGCCGTGCCCCTCGTCAGTATGCAGGGAAACCTATAGCCGTCCTGGATGCATCGCGACGTACCTGCTGCGCAGTACCCAGCTCCGGGGGCTTCACGGACACTGCATCCTCTCCAGCATGATGTTGCCTGCACCGTTCTCCCCTTCACGGCACTGCACGCAGAAGACGTCCCGCGTCTCGCGTCTGAAACCACGGTAGATGAAGACGAGCCTTGTCAACTTCCTGCAGCGCAGCAAGGCTCGCGGGTGATAGGCCAACAGGTACGTGATGACCGTTTTGACCGAGATCTGTGGGTGGATCCACGCGTAGACAGCTCGCATCAGCTAAGTCCGAAATATCGGGGGAAGAGAGACGCGTACCGTCTCGTGCACACGGATCTCGAGGAATTCGAGCAAGGGAAAGGTGGCGGGGATAGCATCGATGTCGAACGAAAACGCGAGACCCAAGACGAGCCCAGTAGGGTCGTGGTTGACGGCGAGCTCGAGGGTGTGGACCAAGGGGAAACCCACGAACGCTACCGGCAGCGAAGGCACGCCAAAAACGCGGAGCTCCGCACTCGGCGAGACGGACAATGTGAGGAGGGTAGACGAAAACGCGTCTGACCTTGCGAGGTAGTGCAAGAGGCTGAGCCCCGAGCACATGTTCCGGAGCGTCAGCGGGGTTTCGGCGAAGCGGTCACCGACTTCGGGCTCGATCGCCCAGGCGGGTAGGTGCAAGTCGCGAAGGGTGCGCGCATGACTGGCGAAGAAGACGAGGAGCGCGTCGGCGTGGGCCATGTCCAGCATGAAGTCGGGCATGATCGCGTCGCGGTTTACCAACTGGAAGGTCTCGAGAGCGGGGAAGTGGCACTCGCGAAGGAAGGATGTGATGCATCCGCTCAGAAATATCAGGGTGAGCGAGAGATGTGCTAGGTTAGGGAATACGTGTGAGAGCGACGGTGGGACGTTGTTGATGTTGTGGTCTAGGCTGATAAGGTCGAAAGCGAGTCCTTCAGGGCTCAGTATGAGTTCGAGCGTCTGGTAAGATGGGTAAACGCGCTAGGAGCACCGGTCAGAAAGCTGCGTGATATGTAAGTAAGGGAGAGGATACGTACCCCGAGTGATTCCAGAGCGTTGTCGTCTGAGGTGCAAACCCTACCTCGGAAGTGGCGCACGGATGAGGGAAGAGCCTCCATAACGCGTAGAAGCTCTGACCAGCCCTTCATTCGTGCGTAGTCAAGAGTATCGAAGGAGCGGAGGTTTGGAAACGCGCTCAGGAACGCATCATCCTGGAAGACGCAGCGTGCGCCAGGATATGGGCCACTTCGACGGACGTCAGACCGTAGGAGCTTGAGTTCATGTACCCATGATAGACAGTGGTCGCTTCTCTGGATTTTGGACCGGAATTCGGAGACGCCTTGATCCGCGAGTCTGACGGCGTCATATAGCACAGGGAGAGATAACTGATAGAATGTCTTGCATGTTATGGTGAAGTGCAGCACTGAAGGTTGTGGTAGTCGCGCAATGATGTCGAGGAGGAGTTCTGCAGGGAGATCAAGTATAGTGACTGCGTGGTATGTATACATGTTGCCGTTTCTTACAGCCTGCTAGTAAGAGTAGGGATGTAAGCATACGGTGTCGCAACGTCCTGCTACTACTCGCAAATCGACGGTAATGTACCATGATGAGTGTTTTGTTCGTTACGTCTTCGCCTTAACTTGGGGTATAACGAGTTGAGGTATATGTGAAGTGGAGGATGCAGCTTGAAAAACTAACGGAGCTCCCTGAATGACATGAACCAGGCGAGCTAAAGCCCTAATGGTAGTAGCAAACAGGGAGTTCTGGGACGAGTGGCTGAAGGACTTTGCTTGCCGGGGTTGGTAGTCGGTGGCTGTGCATGGGGTCGGCTCGAGGGCCGGCCGCCGAATCCGATCAACGTTGCCGCTGCTCCCCGACGCCGACAACTTTTGTCCGCTCTGTTACCACCACCACGACGGTATCGGGTTGTCGTCCTCAAACATGGTTGCAACTGTCGAAATACTCTCAAAAAAGCACATGGGCTACAGATCATGGCTCGGGCGCCGTTGGTGAAGAGGCCATCTCATGATGTCGCTTATCTGGCTCCCTGCCACACTTCTAGTTTCCTGGTCACCGGTGCATCGGACGCGAGATCTGGCTACTTGTGGCTATGGTCAAGACAAAATACTGTTCATGATACTGGATGACCGAGCACGCGAGTCTCGGGTCACTTGACGAGGCCTCAGTAAGTCAGCGGCGTTGTTATCTCTTCCGACTCTTACGAACCCATAGATGAACTCCTGCTTATCGCAAGGTGTATATATACGTATGCATGCCTACTATCTAGTGTACACGCTCTTTGCTTGCTCCCAGCTCGGTCGCCATCTGTAGGCTAGCTGCATAGCGATGTCGAGCTTACTGAAGCGTCTCGAGGTGAAACGCGAGAACGAGTTTGAGGGGGAGTCCACAGCTTGGATCAACCGTGATATCATCCCTCTTCCTCCCTCACGAAGGACATGGGGAGCTTGGTCCTTCGTTGGCTACTGGCTCTTGACTGGTTTCAATATCAGTGGATGGTCCACAGCGTCTAGTCTTCTCGGACTAGGTCTCAATGTCTGGCAAGCTATGGTCTCCGTCGTCATAGGGCAGCTTATAGTCGCTTGTGCCGTCGTTGCGAACGGATTCGTTGGGGCCGAATGGCATGTCGGCTTTCCGATCTATAATCGATTCGTCTGGGGCGTGTACGGCAGCTTCTTCCCGCTGTTAATGCGCATACTCTTATCAATCGTGTGGTATGGCGTCCAGCTTGTATTGTGAGTAGTGTTCATCTCGCGGGCTTCATGCGGCGTCTTGCTTATTGAAGATCTCATCAGCGGGGGCATGAGCGTAAGAACCGTTCTGCTCAGTGTTCATGTCATGGCTACATTCTGATACTCCTATCAGGTCAAAGTTGTCATTGGCGCAATTTGGCCAAGTTTCTATACACTCCGGAATACGCTACCCGGGAGTGCGGGAATCGAGTAGTTCCCCTCAAATACGATCGAGCGACTTCCAACCTCTAAACAGGACCAACGATTTGATCGGTATCCTCATTTTCGCAGCACTTTCTGTGCCGCTCATGCTAGTACCGCCCGAGCACTTCCGAAAGCCATTCCTCGTAGGTAGCATCGTCATCACCATCACGACTTTCTCCATCTTCGTCTGGGCGGTTGCCAAGGAGGGAGGCGGTGGTCCTCTCCTCAGTCACCCTAGCAAGTTCAGCGGCGTCCAACCTCTCACTGGCGGCGCGAAACTAGGATGGGCGATGGCATATGGCATCAGCTCGACTATCGGTAGTATCTGCGCCGGGATCCTCAACCAAAGCGACTACACGCGCTTCGCATCATATCCCCGCGCGCAGATCGTCAGCCAGTTGGTGATCGTCCCCGTCAGCTCTATCACCATCGCACTATTTGGAGTCATTGTGACGAGTTGTGCCGCCGACTTCTATCCCGAAGAGGGCCTTCTCTGGGCTCCGTACGACTTGTTGCGCGCTATCCAGACCCATGGTGGACCCGGTGCACGAGCTGCATGCTTCTTTGCGGGTTGCTCGTTCGTCCTCTCGCAGTTTGGTATCAACATCCCTGGCAATGCAGTGTCCGGCGGTATCGACATGTCTGGGCTTCTTCCCAAGTACATCAACATCCGCAGGTAAGCTCCGTTATTACTTGGACCCTCGCTATTGCTAACCCGGGAGGGTCTCGCAGAGGAGCATATCTTACTGCAATCATCGGCATAGCGATTTGTCCCTGGAAGCTTCTCACAGGCTCAAGTATATTTCTGACGGTATTGAGCTCCTTCGCCATATTCCTTGGCCCCTTGACGGTTTGTGGAACTCCCGTTATTCACAGTGCGTTCAGCTCACCTCTTGTAATGTAGGGCGTAATGATCTCCGACTACCTCCTCGTGCGGCATTCGATGCTTCGGTTGGCGCATCTGTACATGCCCAACACACGCTCGATCTACTACTTTACCTACGGAGTCAACTTTCGCGCAGTGATCTCGTGGGTGTTTGGTGTCTGGCCGCTCATGCGTAAGTCCCGATCTCGACTCTGCGTCCCTTCTCCATCTGATGCCTAATGACGTTCCCTAGCTGGCTTTAGAAGCTCCGTATCTGCAAGTTCCGCGAGCGTCTCCGATGGGTGGATCCACGTATACGACCTTGCCTGGCCTCTTGGGTTCTCTATCAGCGCGTTCGTCCACGTCATCCTCAGCAAGGCGTTCCCACCCGTTGATTTGGGTGTGGTGGACGACGACGACGTTTTTGGCACCTTCTCCGAAAAAGACCATCTCAACGAATTGGTTGCTGCAGCAGCGAGTGAGACCGACTTGGAGAGCGTGTCAAAGAGCATGAGCGTGGTGTGCTCGTAGATGCTGTCAACTTCACCCGGCCTTTGTAACTATAGTGAGTTGACCGGCGAACATCGTGCTGAAGGTCACTCACCCATACCTTCAGGCAGACGTACACAATATTCTGATATCTCGATCACGTGCTGGGGCACCCTGACTAATTAGCGATGCTGAGTCTTGCCATAGGGCGCTATGCAACGAGACATGCAGGCGGCCCTCATGCGGTCTAAATGAAACCTTGGCGTTGGAGACATCATCTATAGGTCTGACGTCGCCGACGGACCACGTATGTTTCGGCTAAACAGGCCGACCCCTCATGGGAGTCCGGGCTGCTTTATGGCGAGCCTAGGTACCAGACGCGGTACAGCCGTCCTTCTTGGAATGTGAAGGCTGACTCAAACCCGCAGCCCCGTGCTCACGACGTCTAAAGTCAGGGTCATGCACCCCTCTCTCAGACACTCGTCATTCATTCCCGGTCCCACGAGACGCTCTAGGCTCTCTAAGGCGCAGGCCTTCTCGTGACCTTAGAGTTGGCGCATTCACATGGGCGATTCGCGCATATGCCGATCGACCGCGAACTAGCTGGGTACAAATGCGCACAGAGGGCATGCCGTGGCTACAGATCCACTCTTACCTACTTCATCGAACGCGATGTTTACTCCAAAGCCCGAAGAACTCGACATTTGGTTCCCATACCCGTCCTCCCCGCCCTCTTCGCAGGTTCCGTCCCGACTGCCAGGCATTACGTATGCATCGAGTGCTGCCTTAGCGACTGCCCTCAAAGACAACCACGTCAAGTGGCACGCATACTTCAATGACCTCGGTTTCCATAAGTGAGTCTCAGCGTGTCCCAATAATTAGACATATCTATGTTGACTATGGTGCAGCCATGCCTCCCATCATCTTGTAGCGGTCTACGCTCTAGGCGCTGGAGGACCCCTCATTGAGGCGGCTTACCAGACGCATGTCGCATACATGCGACCGGCTTTCGAGTCGCCTGAGCCGATTGACGAGAAGAACTTCTGGGTCCACCTGGGAAAGCGAGAGTAAGCCGACTGAAATGTGAATGACGACCTCCGTCTCACCGACATGGCGGCTACGCACAGGTTTTACAACTCGTATCTCGAGTTCTTCAGGGCCCAGCTACGCGATAAGGACATGGTAGATGTTCTCGAGGATTACGTATTCTCGTTCAAGGCCAATATTGGCGGCAGCGGAATCGAGGGTGAACCACACATGCTGCCCAGGTTCTATGCCGCTTTGGCCCACCCGATGATCCACATTGGCTGCGGACTGGAATTCGGCTTCTTCGGGCTAGTAGCAGAGGGTACGTCGAGGATTCTCTGAACATATCTCCACATTTACTCACACTTGCCTCATCAGGACTCGCTCAAGCTGCTACTCACAGGGACCAAGGGAAGGAACTGGTCCCTAATTCTCTCTTCCAGCAGCCAGGGGACTCTAGCTCCCGCTCGGTTTCCCGTCTATCGGCTCTGATACCGTCGCTTTCTCTGCGAAAGCGCCCTTCAGCCAGTGGACGCACCGCGAGTCACGGAGAGAAGACGCGCGCACCTCACGCGTTCACCATCCTCGCGCGGGTGCTCGCGAACTCGGCTTTCTCTGCTGCAGAGATCGGCTTGCCTTTACCGGAGGGATCGTCGCCTTTCGACCTCGTCACAGAGAAGGCCGGCAGCGCACTTGCTGAACTCGCAGCTGAATGGGCGGCTGATATGGATGGCGAAGGCGCCACCTCCATCACTATCCAGAAGAAGATAGAGGAGCTGGCGTGGATGAATGCAATCATCTACGGTGTGGCTGGTTGGGGTGGACGCGACAGGTCCCCGACCAGACAGTACAACGCCGACTTCTTCTTGTGAGTGCCGATTGAGTACTGCTGTGAACAACAGAATGCTGACGCGAAATGCCTAGCATGCATCTTGTGACCTCTTCGCTCTTTCTACCCTCCTTCGCCGCGTATCTCTCTCCCCGTTCTACAGCACTGCTCCTGCAGACGTACTTCGTCATGAGTCTCGCCTGGTATGTCGCACGCGGCCGCCCTGCCCTGCCGATCCGCGAGTTCTACGAAGCGACGACCTCGAAGCCGAGTCCTCCATCTCTCGGGAGCGAAGGCCCTGCTGCTGCAAAGGACACGTTGACCCCGGACGATGCCGCAGCGAACCCATGGCTCCCAATCATCCAAACGACGTTGACGCATCCCGGGGAGCACGTCTGCAAGCTCCAACGGGCGTTGATGCACAACGCGACTGTATACGGGACACGCGATGCCGGGCACTTCACTGGGACTGAGCTCGAGGGCGCCGAACTTCTCGACGGTACTCTCTTCATACGCGTCGCGGGATTGACCGCTGACAGGCTGGGATGGATGAAAGAGGGACAGGAGCAGGGTGAGTGGGATCGTGCTGGATTCTAGTGGCGATTTATCTTGGACGTCGAGTTGTGTGTACTACCTCGCTGTATGATAAGTGCAGTCGCCCTTGTCGTTCTTCAATCTGCTCCGAGTTAGGGCGGTCAGTATTCAGGATTGAGTCGCAAGGCAACACGAGATTGGCGGTAGGGTCTTTGGAGCAATGATAATCAAACAGCATATATACCATCTGCACAGACCACTTTTAACGGTTCAGTGGTGTAGTTGGTTATCACGTCTGTCTCACATTGGGTGTTCACAGGAGGTCTCCGGTTCGAGCCCGGACTGAACCACTTTTTTCCTCTCACACAGGTTGTTTTACGCCGTCCCCAGCGCTTGAATTGCAGGTACAAGTTCGTTGCAACCGCATTCATTCAACGATCGACTCTAGCTGCATCACCCACTTGGTAAACGAATACAGAGAGATGGGCAGTTGAGTCGTATTGCATAGCATACAGGTACTACTACAGAGTCTTCTTACCGCAGAAGGTACGGTGTGCAGAATGTCTACCACGAAACTGCTGGATTCTCACAATTCGGGCTATGACATCCTATCTAGGACCATAATACTAGCCCTCGACGTATCTCGCAGCAAACATCATGTCGACGATACCACCCGTAGCTAGCCCGACGAAACCGTCAGCGGCCCGCGGCCATATTCGCCTCTTGGTTTTCCTGTCATGCTGCACCACCCTCCTCACCATCTTCTTAACGACACTATCCTCCCAACTCTCGCTCTTCGACTCCTCGCCGCACATCCTCCTGCATCCAACTCCGCATCTCTCGATTCGACGTGCGCTCGCTTCTGCGTCCCTACGCTGGGACGTATTCTACTTCGCGCCCGTCGCGAAGGAAGGCTACGTCTATGAGCAACAATGGGCGTTCTTCCCCGGGGTGCCTCGTGTCATGCGAGCATGGGCTGTCTTCGCGGACACTTTGCGCCAGCTGGGACAGGGACAGCCTACTAGCGCGTCTCTGGAATGGGAGGACTTCCTGCTCGGAGGAAGCCTCACAGCCGCGCTCCTGTCTATACCGTCCGTGCTGGTGCTCTACGACCTCACACTCACGCATTTCGACTCGCCCTCGATTGCGTTGCTCGCGTCATTGATGTCCCTGCTGCCTAGCAGCCCGGCCACCTTGCGAATGGTAGGATATAGCGAGCCGTTCTTTACGTTCCTCTCCTATCTAGGTACTTGTTATTCCTCCCCTCGGAAGCCTCGACTTGACGACCATTGTGGTACAGGCATGCGATTCTGCGCGCACAAGCAGTGGTTCTTCGCAACATGCTGTTTCGCGCTGGCAAGCACGTTCCGCTCCAATGGGATCCTCATCGCCGGCTTCGTACTATGGGGCCTTGTGGTCGAACCACTGCTTACCCACCGCAAGGCACGTTTGAATATGGAGACCCTCCGATTCACGGCCGTGCCGACTAACCATATTTCTAGATCTACGTCGGTCGCATTCTATACACTATAGCGCTTTTCTCGATATCGGTCGCCTATTTCGTCTACTACCAGTACCAAGCATATCGACTCTTCTGCCAAGGAACGGACACCCCAGCGCCCTGGTGCAGCGCGTTCCCTCCGTCTATATATACCTATGTGCAGGGGAAGTACTGGAACGTCGGATTCCTGCGGTATTGGACCCTCCAGCAACTCCCAAACTTCCTTCTGGGCGCTCCCCCGCTGCTCCTGCTCATCTCCTTCGCTACTCACTACATCCGCCTCGCACTCGGCCCGCGCTTCATCACCTTCGTATCCGGACGTGCCACTGCGCGTCCGTCTGGGTCATCTCGCGATGACCGCACCATGCGGTCGCCATTCCTCTCGCCAGATATCGCGCCACACGTCATCCACGCACTTGTGCTCTGCTTCGTTCTCCTCTTCGCGTCGCACACCCAGATCGTGCTGAGGTTCGCCGCAGCGATGCCGCTCACGTACTGGGCTGCGGCGTGGCTCGTCGTCGAGCGGCCCGGATGGGCGAAATGGTGGATTGGCTGGAGCGTGCTCTGGGGGGCGACGAGCTGTGTTCTGTGGGGCGTCTTCCTTCCTCCGGCTTAGGCCAGAGCAGCAGGGGATAATAGACTAGTACATATAATCACAACAGAGGGTATAAGTACACAAGTACGACGTACATCTTGCTCGACTATCTATACATCGGACGACTCAGGAAGGAAGGAAGAATGGGTGGTATGGACCGGGCCGGCAAAGGAAAATTGCAGCGAATCAATGTGCGCTAAGTCAGGCATGACAAAGGAGGGTGCGGATGCTTGAGAGAAGTGGTGGTCGATTTGACGCAAGTTCAGTATGAAATGACAGATCAGTATAGAAGAAAGGCTAAGAAGTATATGCACGCATGAGCATCTGTGCCGTTAGCTCGCGGGCTAAGTAGATGAACTTACGGATCAAGGGTTTCGCTGATATAGCTCTCGGAGTAGAAGGCAAAGATCTATCAAGAGTACGATTAGTTTGATGCAGAATGCGATGAATTTCGATGCGACATACCGAGAGTACATAGAACACGATCTGCAAGATGTTCAAAACCATAAGGCACCTATATTACATTGATGCGATTAGTTCCGTAACTGTGAAAGCTCGGTCTGTAACACATACAAGAAGTATAAGGTACCTATGCGTTTTCGATCGCCTCAATATCCCAGCAATGTAAGAGACGAGACGAACGGACGAACCATTCTCTAGCATGACTTGGTGAAGTGTCGGCCCCTGAATCGTGTTCTTCGCAAGTCTCACTACTTTGTAGGAGGCGATCCAGGTCACAATGACGACCACCAAGTCGGATATAATGAGGGGAGCTCTTGCGAAGACGACCACTGAGATGGGCACCGTCAGAAGTTTACACTGCAACACATTGGCCTAGTCGCCTTACGTCTGTGTTCGACCAACGGTAAGGCTCGAGTATATCATCGAAGTAGACAAGATCAGGGCTCACATAATGTTGACAGTATAGGTCGATACAAAGAAAGCTTCACACCCAGTGTCACTGAAGACGAAGTTGATTTGATAGATTGCAGCCTGTTCCGTAACACCAGTCAGCACAGTTCGCACAATGGGGTTTCAGCAAACACTCTCACCATGTTGACTATGAACGGCCCGAGTCCAAGAAGCAGCACAACGGCGGACAGCGGTTTATTCTTCTGAGACAGCGCGTACACTCTCAGCGCGGAAAACACTGACCAATGAGATTAGAACATATTCGCTCTAGATATCCGGTTGATTAGACCTACACGCAGGTGCTATCATGGCGACGTATTTGAGGACTACGCTGAAGTAGATCGTCGCCACACAACTTCTTATCGCGTTCGACGTCAATCTAGGTTCGGGGTAAATCTCACATTGAGCTCACCTCTGGAGGAAGACGATGTTAGTTAAGCTATTCAGGCGATGTAGTAGCGTGACACACCTCAACCTTCAACACCCCGGAAAAGCCTGCCAGCAATGCGACGATATTGGACAGAAGAACACTGTAGCGACTGAACATGTACAAGGCGGACGCGGCTGTCTTTGGCTTGCTCCAGATGACAACGCTTTCCTGGCCGAGGGAGGTGAGCCAGTCATACACCAGCAATGCTACGAGCAAGAGATATAGTTCAGACAGTGATACACCAGTCCAACGCTGTGCTCATTCGCACCTAGGCAAGCATAGCCTATAGCGTTGTAATCGAACCTGGTGTACACATGGAGATAAGCGAATGGTCAAACCGCATAGAGGCACAAAGGCTACACTTACATCCCCTGATATGCTTGTATCAGTGCTGCTACATCGGCGGAAGACGACATGGCGAGCTAGCTAGTCTGGGGTTCGGATTGGGGAGGTGGAGAATCGAAGGACAGGTATGCCCTAATTTCCTCACAAGCTCTGCCTCGCATTTTTATACCGTACTACATAGAAGCACGCCTTGACACATAGAATCCGTCGTCGCAGGGTGGCTACGGTCAGACCAGATGGTACAGGTCTTTGTAGCTTCTTCGACTGCGTCTAGGGCTGTTGCAGTAGCTGGGCGAGAAAAGAAGCGGTCGATTGCAGTAACATCGACGGAGGTGCACGAGCACAGCTTGAGAGAAGATCCCGGAGTCGGACGTAGCGGACTTCAAGAACAGTCCCATTGACAGGGTAACGAACACGCATCTCGAAGACGACATAAGCTACTAGCTGCGTAGGTCAAAGGGTTCGATCCTCGATCCCCATACTTTTCTACGTCGGGCAGTGTCTGTCCCGCCTCTTGTGAGCCTCCGACGGGCGAAGGCGACCTTGGACGAACCGTCGGAGTCTTGCGCTGCGCGTCTACTGACAGATGGATGTGCTGTTGACAAGGCCACCAACTGGTGGAAGATCCTCGGATGATGCGATATCATGGCATTGACCTGAGCCATGAACGCGGCTGATAAGTGTGTATTGGGTGTCCCGGTCACAGCCATTAGAAGTCAAGAAAGCCCAAGGTGGCCGACTCTTCGTAGTAGCATCGATATCGCACAACGGCGTCCTCCGGAGGAACAGCGACGTGAGCGCATTGACGTGAATGCGGATCCAGATTTGGACGCGCCAACGGGCGCCTACACGTTCGCGCATCCTGACAGTCGCGACTCGCGAATGAGAAGGTCGGTATTCGGTCTGACCACTTTCAAGGATCATGCCACCTGCATATGTCGGTGACTGGAGCCAGAAATCAAACGGAGGTCGAGCGGCGGCTGGAGCAGGCCAGATGAGCGAGACTTGTGGGCCTTTGTGGCGGCCAGAGTGGAGGATGGGGAAGCCACGTGAGGAAAAGGATAGCCGAGTCGTACGACAACCGCTTGCGGGGCGTCTGAAAAATCAAAGCAACCAGGTCTTAAAACCGCCCACGCTGCGCTCTCACACCCATCCCCCACGGCGGTTGTCTCTTCCTCTTTCGCCCAGTCCTCCCTTGCCATAGGCGCAGTAGACCGGGACCACCATCTGGACGCTTGACGCCGACGACAGCGACGCTCACGCCCACCATGAACTCGACCGCCTCGTCTGTGCATCCCGACTCGGCGATGCTCTACGCGAACACGGACTTCTCGCAGCTCAACTGGCTCGAGATGCAGTGGGTCAACTGGTACCTCTGGATCGGCAACCCCGTCATCGCGACGGGTCTCATGAGTTTCCTCCTGCATGAGGTGCGTACGCGCTTTTTGGGACGCGCTTTTGGCTCGATACCAATTCAATGTCCTGCAGATTGTCTACTTTGGCCGCTGCATCCCATGGATCATCATCGACTCCATTCCGTACTTCAGGAAGTGGAAGTTGCAGCCCAACAAGATCCCGACTGCCCAGGAACAGTGGGAGTGCACCAAGCAGGTTCTCTTCTCCCACTTCATGGTCGAACTCCCCGTCGTACGTCTCTTCCGCGTCTCCTCACCCTTGAGCATTCTTGCTTACACCCTCGACTTATTCCATGAATAGATCTGGCTCTTCCACCCCCTCGCTGAGGCGTTCGGCATGATGACCTGGCAGGTGCCCTTCCCTGACTGGCGCCAGCAGTTGCCCCAGATCGCGTTCTTCTTTGTCTTCGAGGACATGTTCCACTTCTTCGCGCACCAGGCGCTCCACTGGGGTCCTCTCTACAAGCACATTCACAAGATCCACCACAAGTACTCGGCGCCGTTCGGCCTTGCCGCCGAGTACGCGCACCCCGCTGAAGTCATGATCCTCGGCACTGGTACCATTGCCGGCCCCCTCCTCTACTGCTGGTTCCGCCGCGACCTCCACATCTTCACCGTCTACGTCTGGATCACGCTCCGCCTCTTCCAGGCCATCGACGCGCACAGCGGATACGGTACGTTCCATTCTCACGCACCCCCACATATTTCTCGGATGCTGACTCCGCGGTGATGACTGGCAGACTTCCCCTGGTCCCTCCAGCACCTCGTCCCCTTCTGGTCCGGCGCGGAGCACCACGACTTCCACCACATGGCGTTCGTCAACAACTTCTCCACGTCGTTCCGGTGGTGCGACCGCCTCTTCGGCACGGACAAGAAGTACCGCGAGTACCGCGCGCGCATGGACAAGATGAAGGAGCTGAACCTCTCCAAGGAGGAGTTCGAGAAGATGGAGCGCCAGATGATCGCCGAGGCTGAGCAGGAGGGTCTTCGCGCAGAGGCTGATGTTGAGGCGTACACGTTCACCGGGAAGCAAAAGACGGCATAAGGCTGTCGTATCATCGGGTTTCCACCGGGATGGTGGTATGAGGGGTTACGCATGCGCAGAGACATGCGAACAGTGCAATGGATTTGGTTTTATCATAGAGAGGCAATGTCTACATACCCACTGTTTTACCTATAATCACATAATGTACCTCTATTATCTCGCAGGATCGCGCTCGTCGAGCTCTGCATTTTGTCGGTTGCCGGCATCGGGGCTTCCTCATGATGAAACTGCAGTGAGGTCCGCGTCCACAAGAAATCCGACTGCACGCTCCTGCTCCATTGGGTCTACATACCAGACGTACAAGTACCTAGTAGAGGCTACGCTCTTGTTGGCCGCATACGGCTCGGCCCTCAAGATATCTTGAAGCCGAAGAAATAACTTGAGCAATAAATGTATGACGGGACGCTGGGTGGTGTGACTGTCCTCTGACCATGGACGCGCACAGAGCGCAGCGTCTGGAATTGCGATTCGTATTTGAATGTGTCCATTCCGATCCGATAGAAAAGATTAGCTATACATGCAGATATCTTGCATGAGAATTGGGGTGACAGCAAAGCAGAGCTCGTGAGAGGATTTGGCAATCATGGCTCTATCGTCGAGTACCGCAACAAGAACT